>JAXGGT010035836.1:0-13002 GCA_035583425.1 Marsdenia floribunda
TTTAACTGGAACATCAACCCTTTGGCTGATTACGTTCTCATTATTATTGCATCCGAATTCATTGTTTTGTTTTGTTTGAAATTTCGTTTAAGTAGAAAAAAACTCCCCTTTTTAATTTAGATCGTGATCTTGAGTTTATTAATTTGATTTAAACGATTAAAGTTTCTTTGGGAGACGACCCGGTGAACACTATATTGCTTACTAGTTTTAAAATTAATCTTAGCCGTTTTAACGACAATCGTGAATTTATCTTTTACCAACTGGGTAAGAGCATTAGGAGGCTAGAAAACTTGCGCAAAAAGGAAGAGGCAAGAGAAATTGCGCAAAAAGAAACTGATGAAGCATCCAAGGACGTGGAGATTATGGAAAGAAGTCTGAGCAAAAAGAAAGGTAAGGAAAAGGTGATAGACCCTGTTGAGAAGCTTGACGGGGATGACTTTGTCCCAGTATGGGGATCAGAACTGGGAGTAAAATTGAAAAGCTGGAAGAATGTGAGAACTACTTGGTGCACAGTGTGCAAACGGGAGTTGAGAGGGCTTTCATGAAAATGAAGCGAGTGGATTTTGAGAATGCATCGATCTAGAAGAAATGTGAGGTATCGTGGCATACTCTTCTTCTCATTTTGATTACATGCCCTTTTGTGATAGGAAGAGACATAACTTGTTTGAGTATTTTAATCTGAATAGGGTTGGTTCCATGACCGGGAGATGTTGAGAAGATTCCGCAATTGCGTGGAGAAAATAGAGAAAGACTTTGTGATAAAGAAGTCTCTGCATGAAGACTTAGCTAAAATGAAGGAAGCAGAGGCTGAGGCAGGTCTAAGAAGAAAGTGCTTGAAGTGGAGATTGCAAAACTGAAGAAGGACTTGGCAGCTGAAAAGAATGAGAGGAAAAGCTGGGAAGTTGGAGCCCTTAAGGAAAAATATGAAGATGAAGAAGGCAATATCAAGAGGGAGATATACAACTTTTGTGTGGAGTCATTTTTAAGTTCCCAGGAGTTTAAAAATCTTCACATGCGCATAAACTACATAACTGCCAAAGAGTCCATGGAAGCTTCTCGTGAGTATCTGAGAAGCTACCCGAGCATTAGAAAGCATATCAGATGTATCTGCACGCGCTCGTATGAGATGCTTTGGGAAGAGGGGTTCAAACTTGTGAAGTATCTTGCTAGCTTTCCGACTCCTGAGGGATTAGAGGATGAAGAAGGGGGAGACGATGCTATTGCGGGGGCAGGTGATGAAGAAGTCAGCAAAAATATTGGTCCCACAAGTGAGATGTTCGTGGAAGCTCCTGAAGAAGCAGTCGCAGGTAGGGGAGTAGCTGCAGAGGAGGTTGCATAAGTTACTGTTGAGAAAGAGGCAGTAGAGGTGCCTACCGATGATGTTAATGCAGCTGTTTGATAGTTTACGTAAATTCTGTGGGAAGTTTAAGTCTTTTCTATATTTTTATGGATGACTGTAATTTTGGATTTAAAACATTTGGAACATCTATTTTTGCAAGCTTGCTATTAAGAAGAAACAAAATTTACCTTAATAGATATGCTTATTTTTCATATGCTTGTGTTGTAGTTCATCTGTGAAGGGTTCACATATGATTTAGGAGCTTTAAGAAAGCTTCTAAACATAAGGACTTTGTTAATAGAACACAAAAGTTGTCGTGAAGGTGCTGCATATAACACTTACACATTCAAAAATCTCTAGGGCCATTGTAGTTAAACAAGCGCGTAAATATTTTCCAAAAACTTCATTAGGAAGCTCTGGGAAGCTGCTAAAAGAGGTTCATGGTGATTGAAAATGTAGAAGTAGTTAAAAAGCTATGAAAAGGAGAAATCTTCATTGAAAATGAAATCATTACAATGAACCATGATATGTATCAGTTATGGATAAAATTTCCTCAGGTTGGCTACATTCCATGTTCTAGCTAGCTCTCTCCCTTTCATATCCTGGAGTTTTTAACTCTCATTGCTATGATTCTTTTTCACAATATATGGGCCCTCCCATGTCTAACCCAGCTTTCGAGTCGGTTCTTGTCAGCTTACATCATTTTTCCTAAGTACCAAATGTCCTTGAAAGAAGGATCTCTCATGGACCTTCTTGTCATGATACTTAGCCCTGAGAAGCTTATAATACTCTTCTTTCTTCGCAGCTTTGTCTCTAACATTTGCAAGCAAGTTCAAATTTTAGGCAATCCTCTGATTGTTGGATGATTCCTCCCAAAAATCCATCCTAGAAGAAGGACTTACAATCTCTATTGGGACAACAACTTCAATTCTGAAGCATAAATTAAAGGGGGATTCACCTGTTATGCCATTGGGAGTGGTTCTATAAGACCATAGAATGTTGGGTAATTCTTCAACCCACTTGCCCTTAGCAGTGTCTCGATGCTTCTTCAACCCTTGTAAGATGATTTTGTTCATAAGTTCGGCTAGAATGTTAGTTTGAGGGTGTCCCACTGAGGAGAATTAGGGATCTATTGTAACTCAGAACATAACTCCTGAAATTCTCCAGCTTTAAATTGCTTAATTTCCATTACCAGTAATGAAAATTTTTGGAATTCCAAACCGTGTTATGATATCTTCCCAAAAGAACTCTCGAACTTTCTTTGCTGTGATTGTGGCTGAAGGTTTAGCTTCTACCCATTTGGTGAAATAATCCACCACAACAAACATAAATTCTTTACCACCCAGTGCCTTAGGAAAAGATCCTAAGATGTCCATTTCCCATTGGTAAAAAGGAATTGGAGAGGTCATAGAATGCATATCTTGGGCAGGAAGATGGTGCAGATTCGCATGTATTTGACATTTTTTACATTTCCGAACAAAACTGGAAGCATCATCTTCCATGCTTGGCCAGAAGCATCCAACAACCATGATCTTCCTGACTAAGCTCATGGCTCCAATATGAGCCCCACAAATCCCTTTGTAAATTTCCTTGATTATGTAGTTTCTCTCTTCTTGAGGAACGCATTTAAGAAGCAGCCAAGAGAAACCCATTCGATACAGCTGATCCTGCAAGATTGTATATCTAGCAGCTGCGGATTTAATTCTCTTGGCTTCATTGCTATCATCCGGGAGGGTGCCATCTTTAAGGTAGCTTACAAGTGGGTTCTTCCAAGAAGGAGAGGAATCGATGAAAGCAATTGTGACTTCTTCAATGGACTTTTGTTTCAAGGGTTCCAACCAAGTAACGTCCCTCAAGGAATCTACTTTGATTTTAGATAATAAATCAGCTTCCACATTTTGAGAATGTGGGATATGTTCCACCTTTAGATAAAAAATGTGAAAGAAAGGTTTCGTATCTTTTCTAAGTATCATCTCATGTTATCTTCTTTCGCTTAAGAAGCATTCACTTGATTCACTAGGATCTACGAGTAAGACCGAACAATTAGATTCCGAATGTGAAGGCTAGTAGTTGTTCATAAGGTAGCTATTAAAGCTTCATAATTAGACTCATTATTGGTAATAGGGAAATCAAACTTTATGGCATAAGCCGAGTTAGTACCTTCAAGGCTTTTAAGTACGAAACCAGCACCTCTTGTTTGTTCAGCAAAAGATCTGTCAATACATGCAATCCAACATTCCTACACAGAGGCGATGCTAGGATTATTCATCAAAAAGGATGCCTCACCTGGAATTGTGCACTCAACAATAAAATCAGATAAAGCTTGAGCTTTAATAGCGTTTTGACATTTTAACATTCGTCCTGAAGTATCTGGTTTATGTTATACTTTTCTCATTGGAACATTAGTGAACATATGAACTTGATGAGTTTGGAAGTAAGGCTTGAGTTTTCTTACTGTGATAAGGAGTATCAGCACATGTTTTTCAAGAGTCGAGTATTTGAACTCTAGCCCTTGCATCAGGTGGCTCATGTAGTAGATAGGTTTCTCATTGTTCATCCAAGGGACAGAGAGGACAGAACTCAAAGCTTGTTCAGATATGGAGATGTAGAGATGCAGTATTTCTCCCTCTTTTGGTGAAACTAACAAGGGAGGTTTCCCCAAGTAAGCTTTTAGAGCGTCAAATGCTCGCTGACAATCGTCTATCCATGAGAAGTTGGTATTCTTGAGATTCCTCAGTACCTGTTCAGCAACATTTAAATTGGTTTTTTGGAAGCATATGTGTCCATGATGGCTATCTTCCTTAAGACATGTAAGCATGATGACATTTAGAAGCATGCAACTAATTGCCATTTAGAAGAACATGCATGAGAGCTAGTCATCATTTAGAAGCATATGGCTAGTTGCCATTTAGAAGCATATACATGAGAGCTAGTTATCATTTAGAAGCATGTGGCTAGTTGCCATTTAGAAGCATAGGCATGTCCATTTTGGCACGTTGCCTCATGACATTTATTCATAATGTTGGGAAGCCTTTCAGAAGCTTGTATATCCATTTTGGTGCATTGTCTCGTGAAATTTATTCATAATGGCTCGGAAGCCTTTCAGAAACTAGGATGTCCATTTTGGCGCGTTGCCTCATGATATTTAATGGCTCGGACGCTTTTAAAAAGCTTGTATCTCCATTTTGACGTGTTGCCTCATGACATATATTCATAATAGCTCGAAAGCCTTTTAGAAGCTTGTGTGTCCTGGAGCTAGCGAGTCGCCACAAGCTGCAAAAAAAAGTCAAAACATGCATTCATTATGAAGAATAATATATAATGTACCTGATAGAAAGGATGTGCTTTGCCACCAAATTTCGCTAAGAATATGTTTAGGGCCGTGATTCTACCAGTAAGCTTCTGAATATCTTTCATTGTTTTAGGAACTTGCATTTCAAGAATGCTTGGAGCTTAGCCGGATTAGCTTCTATGCCTCTTTTTGACACCATGTATCTGAGGAAGCGACCGACTTCTACTCCTAATGAAAATTTCTTCGGGTTGTGCTTTAAACCATGTTTTTTCATAACATCAAAAGCTTCTATTAAATCATCTAGAAATGAATATGATGTTTTAGACTTGATCATAATGTCATCTACATATGCTTCCACATTTTGCCCAAGCTGCTTTGAGAACATATGGTTGACCATGTTCTAGAACTCGGCACCGACGTTCTTCAAGCCAAACGACATCCGCCTATAACAATATATACCATCAGGCGTGACTAAGAATGTCTTGTCTTCCTCTTCTTCAGCCATTAAAATATGGAGATAGCCCTTGTCGGCATCCAGAAAACACAACATAGTATGTCCCAAGGTAGCATCCACCAATTGATCGATTTTAGGTAAAGGAAAAGATCTCTTTGGGATATGCTTGTTAATAGCAGTGAAATCAATGCATATTCGCCACAAGCCATCCGGTTTGGGCACTAGAACAGAGTTTGAAACCCAACTAGGGAACTCTACTTGCCTGATAATGCTAGCAACTAGAAGATCTTTCACTTCCATCTTGATAGCTTCCTGTCTGTCTCTGGCAAAGAATCATCTTTTCTGGACAATTGGTTTCACAGAAGCTAGGATGACGAGATGGTGTTTCGTGAGCTTTTCGGAATGAGCCCCAAGTCATTGTTTGACCAAGCAAAGACGTCTTTATATTTTGTCATAAGATCCATCAATTCCAATTTCAGCTTCTGTGGAAGCTGCTTCCCTATTCACACTTTCTTCTCCTCACCTCCTAGAATTGGAAAATATTCTACCTCGGAAGCTGCTTCAATGCGAAGTTCTTCCACTTCATGCATCAAATGAAGGTTACTCACATCGCATGATTGTGAGGCTTTTGAGATTGTTGTCATGAAGCAGCATTGGGCTTGCTTCTGATCTCTTGGAATAACATGTACAAAACCACGTACAGTCATTGTCAACTCATTAGTGAAAGTACTTACTTCAGCTTTCATCATATTCAAACCAAGTCGGCCTACAATGCAAGGAGCATCCACAACAATGAATTCCACCTATTTTGTGATTGTATGAGTACTTTTACCCCACGTTACTTTCAATTTTATGGTCCCTTTGGCATGGACGATGCTGGCTATAAACCCAACTAAAGGAATTGCATCCTTCCCAATCAGTGATGGAGAAATAGACATGGCTTTCAAAGTGTCTTAATAAATGATGTTTGCTGAGCTCCCAGTATCAACCAAAATTGTCCTTACCAAACAATCTTCCATCCTCAAAGAGATGACTAAGGGGCTATCGTCATTGACTTCCATCAACTTCAATCGCTTTTCCCATGTGTATGAAGATGAAGCTCCAAAAATCATGTTGATAACCCGAGGAGCTTTATCACCTTGTTGAGTTGAAGGTCGGTCTTGAAGTTAGTGGACCTCTTTTTTCTCTACATATTACTGAAGTAATCCATTTTGTATAGCCCTTTCAATGTTAACTCACAGAATGTTGCAATCATTAGTGATATGGCCAGTGTCTTGGTGATAATCACAGTATTTTTTGTTGTCCCTTTGGTGCTTTGGTGTTATGATGGGTCCCGGTGGGGAGAAGATAGTTGGATCCCTTACTTCTCGGAAAATGAGTGATCTCCTTGTATTTAAAGGGGTGAACGAGTGATTATTCTGATGGAGCTGCATGTGAGAAGCTGCTGCAGAGGAAGCATACGACAAGGATGTGTTTTTATGTTTATCTCCATGAAAATTCATTCTACTGAATCTGAATGGAGGTAGCTTCTTTTGAGTGGAGTCATCCCTTCATTGGAAGTTTGAAAAAGAAGCTTGGTGAGGGAGGTTTCCGAAGCTCTGAGAAGGTGCTTGTCTTCCACTCCCAAAGGGGTTCATCCGTGATCCATATGGGTAGCTTCTACTTCCCTGAGAAGCTTCCTCACCAGGTCACCTCTTATAATTTGGTCTCAATAATTCATCTCTTTCAAGCTACCATAAATCTCTTTTAGATTTCTCCAAATCTTCGCCCTTTATCCATTTGTTGATTTTATCAAAAAGGTCTTTCATGGTCTGAGGTTGAAGGATACTTAATTTCTCCGAGTACTTTCTAGGGCGCAAACCGTTACAAAATGCTTTAATGTAGGTGCCTTCTGTCAAATTGTAGACATGCAAGGATTCATCCTTGAATCTCTTTAAGTAGGTAGCCAAATTTTCACCCTACTTCTAGCGGATATTGAGGAGATGAGTGCGGGGCTTCTTCTGGGTTCTACTTCCTTTAAAATTTTGAAGGAACATATCCCTAAGCTAAATAAAAGAATCAATTGTTCCTGGAAGAAGAGAAGCAAATCAATCCAAAGTGTGACCTACCAAAGTTGTTGGAAAGAAAGTACACAACAAAGCATCATTAGAAACATAGAGTAACATGGAAGTGGTGTATTGTTTCAGATGAGCCTCTGGGTCGGACGATCCTATATATTTGGTTATGGGAGGAGCCTTGAAATGCTCAGGGAGAGAAACTAATTGTCACTTATCCTGGAAAGGATTTGTTTCAATAACATTCCAAGTGCATTTAGGTAACTGACACTTATGCACCACATTATGAGCTTGATTACTTGAGGATTGTCTAGAAGTAGCTGAGAAGCTGCTGGAGGCATCGTTCATTGTGTACGTGTGTGCTGCGGGGGTGGTTGTGCCTCTGTTGGAACTGGAGGCTTGAAGGTAGAAAGCTGCTGACACTGTAAAGAAAGAGGTGTACTATATTCCTTGTGATTGTTCTCGCTGACAAACCGTCATCGTTAGCCTATTTCTCTTTCATCTTCATATAAGCCATGAAGTCATCAACATGCTTCACGACATAGTTGAGTGTCTCTAGCTGCTATTGGTTCTCAAGCAAATGATCTATATCAACAGCAGCGGCATTGCATCTAGCGTTCAAAACGGAATGAGCGTGAGATGCTTTCCTGACCCTTTTCTTTGCTCGTCGGAGAATTTCTCTGCTTAAAGATAAAACCAGATGCCCGATGGACCTCGGAGGTTCCATAACGGGAGGAACTGAGGGTGCACCTAGGAGTGTTGTAGGGAACCAGTTGTTAGAAAGGTGTGTGCAGGGGGACGAAGAAGAGTGTCAACAAGAGGAAACTGACGCTGCCCGGAAAGACGCTTCTCAGGGAGAAGCTGCTGACTGGCTAAAGCAGATTTGCGGCGTGTGTGTATGATCGTAAGCAAGATTTTCGGTAGAAAAGTTCGTGCAAAAGGACAGTGGACGCTAATTATGATGCAGATAATGGACCCCAAGGACGGTTCTTCCAGAAAACCCGGATGTTCCTTCCAAAATGCTTCTACTCTCTACCTTAACTTTCTTACTTGCAAATCAAAAGCCAAAGGGGTGGAAGCTCCCAAAGGCCCCTCCGATGATTAAGTTAGTAAATGGTAAAAATGGTCAAAACAAAAGTCAAAATCCAAGGGTCCAAGTCAACGTACCTTATTTAGATTCCAATACAAATATAAATACAGAGAAAATACACAAAGGAAAGGTAAAGGATACGATGTGAGATTTTGTGTAATCCCTGAATAATTACCAAAATATCCTTGTGGATCCTTGGGCCTAGATTTACTTGGGCCTTATGTCATTCCCTTGGGCTTTCACTACCATAAATGCCCATTATAAAAAATATAATAAAATGTGGACCATTTTTGGCTTCGTGGGCCTACCCTGATCTTAGGCTTACTTCTACCAGAGTTAATACAAATCTCTGCGCGGATGGCTTTCAGGAATCTTCTCTTACCTTGATATGCACTTTTGTGTATTGAAAACGTGTCCTCCTATCCAGCAAACTGGTCAGTGATCTATATGTATATATACACTTAATCTTTTTTACAGAAAAAATGTTTCAAGGAGATCTTGTGGCATTTTTTTTTTTTTTTTTACAAATTTACTTGCAATTCTGATCAATCCCATGCCAGGTCTATGGAGAAATGAATGATCAAGTGATAGATTTTGTGATATCTGAGGTATTCTTTCTTATACAATTTGTGATATATTACCCTTTTTTGTTTCTTGTATTAAGTAAACTGATCAACAACTGTATATATAAATCTGGAAGGGAAAGAGGGAGAAATAGATAAGGCAGTAATAGAAGGGAATGCTCTGGAGATATATGTGGAGATGGCTGAGGATTCAATGAAATATTATGAAAAAGATTTTGAGACAGCCATGCCTGATAGACACAGCTAAGTTCTACCTCAAAATGGCTTAGCGAAGGTGTTGATATTTTTTTTGCATATTGCACGAGATGTCCTAAATGGGTCCCAACTATGAGTGGCAGCTTTATGCTATGTCCACATTTAGACTAATCCTTACTTGAGTCGGGTAAGTCCCTTGCGGGAGATAAGCTCTAACCCCAAGTTTTGACGGTGCTGATATTTTGTAGGGGTCAACATGGTGAAGGAATTCGTGCAAGGTAAGATATGAGATTGAATCCGAGAATTTTCCTTTCCTTTTTTGGATTTACAAATTGTAGATCAAAAATTTAAAATTGATACCCCCAGACGTTAGGGCACCTCAGGACAAATAAATTCAAAAAACCACAGAACTAATCAACTGTTAATCTTTATCTTAGCTAAAATAGTTTCTTATCTTTTTAAGAGTGTTAGACCTTATTTCTTGGACTAAAAAAAAGAAAAAAAAAATCTCAATTTTAATGTAAATATAATCATACTTCGATTATCTAATTAAAAATTAGTTTTTAATATAAAAATTTAGAGATAATATATATATATATATATTAATACGGATAAAAGAAATATACGTATATATTTAAATAATTGTATTTATTCGTATATAAAAATTTATGCACTCAATTTAAAATTAATTGAAGTATGAAAATACAAGTACAACGATTTATAAAATACGTTTTTTAAATGAAGGTAGAAAAATTAAGCAAAAAAACAAAAAGAGGTATTCATAAGTTACGTACTTTATTACCATTTATAAGTTCCCAACTCGCAAACCTCACACGTTGCGCTGTACCAATTTACGTAACAATTAAATAATAAATAAATCAATAAGATCGTTTGACTTGTAAAATGGCAAATTTGTCCTCCTATTCCAAACAGATCATTCAGGATGTATTTGGAGTAGATTTTATCTTGAGGAAAGTGAGTTTTTTTTTTTTTTTTTTTTTTAATTGTGTGAATTTTATTTTAAAAAATGAGAATTAATTTTTGGAGAAAAGTAGACATTTTATTGGTATAATAATGATTTAATTATTAGAGTATTGGTTTTAAAATAAGATGACATATTTTATTATAATTTTGGAATTTTCTTCTATAAATTCCTCCGGAATAGTTGATAAGAAATGGATTGCCAGTATATATAGATATATATAAAATGTACGTATATACAAATAGAACGTTAACATTTTTTTATTTTTTAAAAAGAAAAAAAAAATTTTCTTTTCTGCGTTAGACATCAAAATTTCTATAAAATTTACGCTCTTCTCTTGCATATATATTTTTAGAAGAGTATTTTATCTTTTTTTTTTTTTATTTCCCTTTTTTCCCATTTAATGATAAATAAAATAAAAGACTGCTCAAAATTCTAAATTCAAACTCGTAACATATTGATAAAGTTTTAACTGATATGCTTTTGGCGGTGGTAAATGAGTTTGCCACATCAATCACAAAGCGGTACTCACAATATAACTTGTCGTATAACCATTTTTTTTCCTTATTCTTTTTATTTATTTTAGATAAAATGATTTCTTATTTTTAGAAGAGTATTCTACTTTATCAAAAACAAAAAAAAAAAAAAAAAAAATTCTCCATTCAATGTAAATTTAATTATACTTCGATTATCTAAATTAAAAATTAATTTTTAATATAAAAATTTAGAGATAATTTAATTATGATAAAGAATTCTTGTTTTCAAATAAATTTGAAAGAACTTTTTTAGATTTGTAAATCCATCTTAATTCGTTGTTTGCATGACTCACAGCATATCTTATTATTCTCATCTTCATAATTTCCACTACCAATTCAAAAGAAAATTACTGTGGAGATCCCATGATTTTTTGTTTGTTTATTTGTAATACGTTTTTAGATTTATAAATTACTTTTTGTTTTCATTTAGCTATAGTTAAAGAAATAGAGCCAATATTTGAAGTTTATACATTAATTAGCAAGTGTACATTTTGTCAGAAAGATGTAGATGGAGTAGTAAATTTGTTCATTTCTTTATTTGGAAAATAAAAATTAAGGGTATATTTGGATTTGAGTTTTTTTAGATTGTTCATTTTTTTTCAAAAAAAGTTGAGTGGATTACAAAAAATGAGGAGTAAGGTAGGAATAAGTTAAGAAATTATTTAATAAATGGGAGACAAAAATAATATGTTTTATTAGTATAATGATAATATTGTTATTTGAGTTATATATATTTATATGTATATATTGAATATTTTATTCTTTTTTTTACCACCTGAACAGAAAAGAACAGTAGTATGTCAGGTGGTATCCAAACAATTACAGCTCATTTTTTTTCATTCAAGTGATTTTTTAATAAAAAAAAAAAAAATGTGTCCAATCCAAAAATCAACCTAAGGTTTGAATATAACATTTCCCATTACGTATATAGAAAAAAAAAATCGACTAATCCTCTAACTATTCATATTTTTGAATTGGTTCTTTTTTTTTTTTTTTTTTGTAAGTAAAATTTCATTAATAAAGGCAAAAGTTACACATAACACTGCACCAATTGAGGGCAAAAACGGCGGCCATGGAACAGCCGTTTTTGCTTAACATGGCGGTCCAACGGTAGTTTTCGGTCGTCGTTTAAAATCGTGCCGTTTCTAATAAACGGCGGCTATAAAATCGTCGTTTTTGATAAAATACGACACTTAGAAAAGACAGTTTGCCAAAATGTCGTAAAAAATGAATTTTTTTAGGGGAAAAAAATAAAAAAAGGGCAGCCAGAAACGGTGGTTCCAACCGTCTTATTTAATTTCAAATCGGGATACAAGAATTAAAAAAAATATATAATTTCGTGCCCTGATACGGTGGCCATGTTACCAGAAACGGCGATCTTACAGCCATCATTTCGGATGCTACCTTTTTTTAAAAAAAAAAATTATTTATATTGAGCAGATACAACAGTTGATGGCCGTCGCTTTTGATATTTTTTAAATAAAAATTTATTATAATAATTATAATTAAATTAGATATTAAAATTGAATTACAGGTAAAAATGATGGTTGTTATCTGTTATTTCTACCCTAAATATGCATTTATTTTATTATTTTAATTAAAATAATTTTGAATATCAAACAATGAGAAAATAAAAGTAACATATGGTTATTAATAAAATAGAAATAATTCAAAATACAACATGTTTCATAACATAAAAAATATGTAATAATTCATTAAATAAAAAGTATATAATAATTCCAAAATAAAAGAGTAATTGTCTACAATCCAAGATCAGGATCGAGATCGGGTGGATGTGTTGGTCGGGAAGTTGACCCAACTACCGGAGAACTGGCACTAGCAGGGGTAAAGTGAGGGCACGACGACGGCTTACCGAGGCGAATGTGTTCGCTGACTGCCCATCGCAAATTCCTTGCAAATTTGTGACCAAATCACGGCCCTCGCTGAACCCTCGCACATCAGCGAGGGCTTAGCAACGACAACTATTTTTTTCTAATTTTAATTTTTTTTATGTGGGGTCCGTCGCTGAGCCCTCGCAAATCTGCGAGTGCTTAGTGACGGCTCCCATTTTTAATTTTTTTTAAATTTATTTGTGAAAAATATAATGAGTTGTCGTTGAGCCCTCGCAAAACGGCGAGTGCTTAGTGACGGCTTCCATTTTTAATTTTTTTTTTAAATTTATTTGTGGGAAATATGATGGGCCGTCGATGAGCCCTCGCAAAATTGCGAGTGCTTAGCGACAGCGACCATTTTTTTTTTTAAATTTTTTTTTGTGGAGAAATTAAAGGCGGCGCCGTTTTTTTTTTTAATAGTGGGCCGTCGTTGAGCCCTCGCAAAGTTGCGAGTGCTTAGTGATGGCTACTAATTTTTAGGGTATTCTAAGGTATTTTAGGGTTTAAGGTTTAGGGTTTATCATATATTTAATCTATATAAATGCATTTTAAACACATACACATTGTCATAATTATTATATATA
>JAXGGT010035894.1:0-12988 GCA_035583425.1 Marsdenia floribunda
TTTTGCTTTTATAGAGACACAAGGTTGTAATGTTAATACTAAATACTGAATGTGTCTCTTTGTTATAGTTTCCCTTGCGGGTGGATTTGTTTGCTGCAAAGCTTTCATTACTGTTTTATATGTTTTGCTTTGCTATTCTAATGTGTTTCTTATAATTTGAACTATAGGATTCCAGCGTGCCATTTCTGCTTTTGCTTTTGTTTTTGTGTTCTTTAGATGAGTATTAATGCTTGTTCATCTACTTATGGCTTTTCAAGTTGGCAATGCATACTTATTTTTTATCTCTTCCTCTTTTTAGGTTTGCTTTTCTCGACTGAAGTAAATAAGGCTGCCACACTATAGTAGAAATCAAAACAACTTTTTCAACACAAACAAGATGGAAGTTAAGTCGAAGAAAAGTCTTGTTGTTGTTGTTTGTCACTGTCTATTGTTTTGGATGATATATTAGTTGGATTTTTATGTATGTTATTGTTAAAGTATTAGGATTTTATTGATGTTATTCGGTTATACAGTTTATTTATATTATTATAATATCATTATTTCAATTTCATTTTTTAGATTCATATAAATTAATATTTTAAATAATATTGGCTTTTTATAATTTAATTGTTATTTTTATTTAAAATATAAGGTATTTAATATAAATATAATTAAAGAATATTAATTTATTAAATACTATATTTAATATAAAAAAAAAAAACAAGGGCATTGAGGTCTTGCAAATCCCTCGTAATTTGTGACGAATTTGCGAGTGTCTTTGGATTAAGTTCTTGCAAATCTCTTGCATTTTGCAACGGATTTGTGAGTGTCCTTTGTTTGAACCCTCGCAAATCCGTCGCAATTTGTGATAGATTTGCGAGTGTCCTTCGTTTGAGCCCTTGCAAATCCCACGCAATTTGCGACGGATTTGCGAGTGTCTTTGGATTGAGTTTTTGTAAATCTCTTGCATTTTGCGATGATTTGCGATTGTCCTTCGTTTGAGTCCTCGCAAATTCCTTGTAATTTGCGACGGATTTGCAAGTGCCGTTGACCAATTTTTATCGCAAACTTTCATTGACCAATTTTTTTGACTAACACTTGGCTGTCGCAATGTTCTCGCAAATAGCGAGGGATTTTGTTTGTCGTCGGAATTAGCGACCACTTATATAGCTACGGCCATTCCTATCGGTAATCCGTCGGTGAACCCAGTCAATGACGGATCAACGACGGAAATGGCCGTCGCAAATTAGCTGTTTTCTTATAGTGAAAATTGTTGAAATTGTTGATACACATGAATTGTCATAGTTGCCTTTTATTAATAATTGAATTATTTTAGAGTTAGTCCTATAGTTTTTTCTTATAAAGATTTACACGTTAAATATCATATTGAACTTTTCTCTATTTTTAGCATTATTTATTTGCAACCAAATAATGACATCAAAGCTAAGTAACCCAACAAATTACTCCTTTATCAAATCTCACTGGCAACGCACTGACAATCCTGTACCAACATGCTTAATAGGACATGAAGTCACACTTGTGCGTGTACCAAATTTAATACCCTAACAAAATAAAAATAAAAAATGTTTCACCATGTACTATCACTCTATATATAAAATTTATAACTAGAATTTTAAATAAAATAAAATACTATTAATTTTCAATAGATAAACATCTAATAATTCTAAATAGGATAAAATTAAATTCGTATAATATTAAAAACTTTAATTTCTTTTTGAGATATACACTAAAATAAATTTTCTCAAAATTTTTAATGTAATTTTTTTTCTTCTCTCCAATCAATATGTTTTTGACAAGTTGGATGGTTGATCTTGAAATAACGAAGAACACTGTGTACTAAATATTTATAAAGATCGACAACTTGCTGGGGTTGACAATGTTTTTTTTCCCTTGATGTTATAAATGCGTTCAATTCACAATCTTTGTTTTTTTATTCCGTAACATCGACTATGGAGTACTAATTCATGCTTTATGCATAACTATCGATAAGTTTGAAGTTAGTGAAATAATTGACAAATAAAATGATTCACCCAAAAAAAGAAAAAACAAAAAAAAAAAAGGACAAGGAAAATGATAGCTAGAATCGAGAGGAAAATGGGGTTGACAATGTGTGCCTTGCCCGTTTCTCACACTAGACTCTACAGGACAGCTTTCGATAGCTACGCTTTCCTTAGAAAGTACAGTTTTTCAAACAAAATCAAATAAAAAGTCTGTTCCACTTACAGTGTCCAAATATATATATATGGTTTTAGTGGCGAAACAAAAAATCTTGTTCGGGACTTGCCGCCTATCCATACAAATTAAATATTACCAAAGACTTCAAAGATTGAGGTAAAATCAGCACAAAATTGTCTTGATCAAATTTGGACTAATGATTTCAAATTAATAAGCAAAGTAGAGGTATATCTAAGTAAGGGGAGTTATAACACTAAATTGTAACCTTATTCTCATTATCTTCAAAACGTAATATGAAACAAAAAAAAAAAAAAAAAAGGGAAAAAAAAGATTAAAATAAGTAAAAAATTTTAAAAATAGGAATTAAAATGACTAATTTTTCTCTCACTCCAATACTCATTTTCGTTATATAAATTTTGATAGGATATTTTCTTTAATTGTACTGGATGGAAAAAATAATTTATTTATATATAAATAAACTAAATTTTATTTATATATAAATTAATAGTTAAAATGAAACTTTGATTTAACATAAGTGATAAGTACTTTATTAATATACACCACAAAGTGGCGAGTTTGACACTTACTCTAAAAAATATGTAAGTCAATTATTTATTCAATTATTCAATTATAATTGTTAGTCAATTAATTAACAAACAATAATTAAAAAAAGTAATGCAATATTCTAATCGACAACTCTCTATATAAAATGTGGTTGAATTTCAAAGAAAGAGACTTGGCGGAAGACGTGCATTATAAGATTATGAAGTATAGTACAAAGTCTTTTTAATTTTAGATTAATGTATATTTCTTAAAAAAGTTATAAGGTTGTAATACTAGTAGTATCATTTTTGTCCATAATTTATCACATTTGTAATTTGACCGTTTTACTTCGCGGGGCTGCCTTCTCCACCACACCTTCGTCTATTTTAACTCTGGAAACGCCTCCCCCCTCCCTCCCACTTCAACTTCCGTCAGCTCGTATTTCACTTCTCAGCTTATTATTCTTCCCATGGCGGCCGCCTCCACCAATGCCACCATTGTCCAGCTCTTATTTCATTACGTCAAAAAAGGGTTCCTCGAATGAACTGTAACGTCCCACTCCCTTTCTAAAGCATGTCATACTCTTTCGTTTACCTATTTCCATTGTTGGTCCTTGGCCTTTTTCTTAGTGAATTCGGCTTCAAGAAACCACCTTCTCCTTCATTTCGTTTTCTCTACTTGATTTGTTACGTCATACAGTTTGTAATCCTGTGTTTGCTTTTAACCTTGTTATTGCAATGTAAAGGTATTCTCTCTTGCTCTGCACACCATGCCTGCCATCCCGATGAAGCTTTTTCATTGCTTCAGTTCAAGAAGGAAATATGGAACAAAAATAAGCCTTTTGTCTCTTATTCTAGACGTGGTTTAGAAGGCCAACCTTATCCAAAGATGATATCTTGGAACAGAACCAGTTCAAATTGTTGTACATGGGATGGAGTTGCGTGTCATGAGATCACAGGCCATGTTATAAGCTTAGACCTTAGCAGCAGCAGGCTCGTAGGGGTAATTCATCAGAATAGCACTCTTTTTCATCTTTCTCATCTACAGAAGCTAAATCTTGCTAATAATGATTTTCGTTCCTCAACGATTTCACCAAACATTAGACTATTATCAAGCCTCACTTACCTCAACTTCTCACACTCTGGCTTTGCCGATACCATCCCATCAGAGTTAACTTATTTGTCCAAGCTAGTTGTCCTCAATCTCTCTAACAATAAACGTCTTAGATTTGATCCACTACATTTCCAAATCCTTCTTCAAAACCTTACCAATATCAGGGTGTTGTCTCTTTCTTGTGTAATTTTGTCAGTCAATTTACGAGCGAATTGGTCATTTTCATCTCTGACTCATATAGATCTTGGGTACACTAGAATATATGGTGAGCTATCAAAGTCCATTTTCCGCCTACCTAGATTGCAAAGCCTCATACTAGTTGATAACCGAAATCTAAGAGTTATCTTACCAAAGAACAATAGTAGCAATGCTCCATTTCTGCAGTTTTTGGATCTTTCTTACACCAATGTGTCATCGGATGGATTCCCCGAACCAATCCCTTCCTTTCCATTGCTGAAACATTTGGTTCTCTCAGGTTGTCAACTCTCTGGTATTTTTCCTAATTCCGTAGCCAATATGTCGCGTATAATTAGATTGGATCTCTCAATAAACAAATTAACAGGAAATTTTCCATCAGTAATCTCCAAAACAAATAACCCAAAGTTAGAGGTACTAGATCTAACTCGCAATTCTTTCACAGGCCAATTCTCTTCTATTGTTGGGAACCTCACGGAACTCCGCCTATTATATTTGGGTAAGAACTTATTAAGTGGTCCCCTTCTATCTGATATGAGTGCGTTCCCCAAATTGAAGAACTTATACTTATCGGAAAATGCATTTAATGGCACAATTCCAAATTGGTTATTTTCTATTCCTTCATTAACCCAATTGGACCTAAGCAATAATTATTTCACAGGAGAAATTAAACAGTTTATATCCAAGTCGCTAGTATTTATTGACCTATCCTCAAACATGCTACACGGGTCCATTGAGCTTACCATGTTCTCTCACCATAGGAAACTTCAGTGCCTTGTGCTTTCGGACAACAAATTGTCAATCAAAATTGAAAATGAAACCTGCTTATCCTTTCCTGACATTTTCTTTCTCGGATTATCATCCTGCGGGATAACCAAATTCCCCACATTTTATAAAAACTCAAAGAAGCTTGGTATCCTAAATCTCTCGAATAACAAATTAGCCGGCCAGATCCCTCACTGGATTTCCCACAGTCCACTAATATACCTAAATCTTTCTCACAATACACTTTTTGGCTTTGGGTATCTGAACACACTTCAATTCATAAACCATCTAGATATTTTGGATCTTAGTTCAAACGAGTTTGAAGAACCATTACCTCAATCTATCTGCAGTTTCAAAAAGCTCAATATTCTTGATCTGTCACGTAACAAATTCAATGATGCCATCCCCAAGTGCTATGGAAACATTAACAGTGATTTGGAAGTGTTGAACTTGGCGAAAAATCGACTTAAAGGGGCCATTTCAATGAAGTTTCTGAAGCAAAACATCTTGCTGAATTTGAATCTGAATGAGAATTCATTGGAAGGAACGTTACCGGAATCTTTGGCTAATTGCAAGTACATGGAAGTTCTTGATGTAGGGAACAACAAGGTAAATGATAAGTTTCCAAGCTTCTTGAGAAATCTTACACAACTCAAAGTTCTTATCCTAAAATCAAACAGATTTTTTGGAAGCATAAGCAATGTCGGGAATGATAGTTTTTTGCATGAGCTAAGGGTTTTTGACCTGTCATGCAATGAGTTTAACGGTACATTATCTCATAAGTTTTTCAAAGGTTTCAAAGATATGACAACCGCGAACAAGATTCAAGAGCAAGCTACTTATTGGGGCGTTGTCAGGCGTGAAGGAAAGGAATTATATGGTTATAAAATTAACTACGTAGCGAAGGGTCAACAATTTGAGTCTTCAAGAATCTGGATAAGCCTTGTTGTCATAGACTTGTCGAGTAACCATTTCACAGGTAACATTCCAGAAATCATTGGAACTCTAGACTCCCTTATTGTGCTCAACTTGTCACACAACAATTTTACTGGTTATATTCCATCGACCCTAAGGAAATTACATTTTCTGGAATCCCTGGATCTTTCTTGGAATCGAATTGAGGGAGTAATTCCATGGCAACTAACAGATCTTACATATCTTGAAATCCTAAATTTATCTCAAAACTCATTGGTTGGACCGATTCCTCAAAGTAAACAGTTCAACACGTTTCAAAATGATTCTTACTATGGAAATTCGGGACTTTGCGGATTTCCTTCGACAATTAACTGTGGAGTAATTGATCAGTCTTCGCCGCATTCTCAAGCAGCTTATCTAGATCGGAATTCTTCCTTTCATAGTAGACTTACTTGGAAACCCGTGCTAATTGGCTTTGCCTTTGGAACCGTAGTTGGATTTGCAATAGAACTTCTTCTATTCTACTTTCGCAAACCAAGTTGGCTAATTAGGAAAATGAACTAATTTCAGTACGTACATCTTGTCTGGAGAACTAAGTATCTAGATATGAGCTTGTACTTCAAATAATTCAAGGATAATTGCACACAAAAAAAGAATCTCCATGACAAAATTGGGTTTTAAACTGGTGAAATAATGTTTTGATTTTTGACATGGAATATTACTCATTTTAGCCTATAAACTATTAAATTATATATACTTTACTTCTTTAATTTCTTTTATTTGTTTACTAATTTCGCCGCATTGTTAAATTTTCTTCCTTTTTTTTTTTTTTTTTAAACGAAGCGGATGATTGTATTTACCAATGTTTGAAGTACCTCCAAACAAATTTTCCAAAAAAAAAAAAAAAAAAAGGAAAAAGAAAGAAAAAGTACCTCCAGGCCCCAAGACAAAATTGGTTTTTTGGGTCCTTAGGCTATAACATCTCATACATTTTGGTCCATATTTTTATTTTAGTTTTTTCTAATCTATATTCTATTATTATTATTATTTTATTAATAGTAGACAATTCTCTCCAAGTCTATCTAAATTACTTACATAGTACGGATATATTTGGATAATATATTTGATTGAAAAAAAAATAGCATTTTTCTTTTCTTTTCATTCTTTGTTTCATTTTATTTTTTTGAAATGTTTTGATGCTTAAAAACAGCATTTTTCATCAAAAAAAAAAAATGTTGGAAAACTTTTTTGAAGTGATGAAAGTTCTATTAAAATTGTTGTAAAAATAGTAGATATGTGTGTAATCATTAGATTATTACGATGATGTTATTACTCTTAGCACACCGGTTCCGCCTGTGTGTAGCTTGTTTTGGGTTCAAAAGATATACAGATGTGGTCTAAAAATAAAGGGGACAAAAAAATAAAAAATAAAAAGACAGAAAGGAAAAAAAAAAAAAAAAAAAAATTCTGCCCAAAAAAACAAAAAAAAAAAAAAGGTGTCAATAATACCGGCCACATCCCGTGGTCAGGAATTGGTTATTTTAGTTGTATCTTAAATATTTACCTGGCCAGATATTTCTTGTTTTGACTGGCCTATCTTTAAATATGTTTCACGTATCATTTTACTTTTTTTGTTTTAATGAAAATCAGTCCAAGTTCCCTTTATTAACTATCTTCGTCTCCTATAGAACACTTGTTCATTATATCTTTGTTTAGGTTGATTCATATAGTTAGGATTGATGTTTTTCAAAAAAGGAATAATTTGCTAGCTAGATAATAAAAATAAGGATCACAAACCAACCTTATCGCATAAATAAAAGCATTACAACTTCTCTTGAGTAGGCATATATTCATTGAAATATTGATAATAATTCAACAAAAAAATAATAATAAATTAAAGGAGAAGACTTCATCTTCTCGTTGAAAATATCAGGTATATATATGTTGTTTAACCTCTTGGTATTCTTTAGCCACTTTGCACATCGAATAATCTAGAATCGAGTTTAGCTGCGTTGATCTTCTTTTTGGGAGAAAGCTCTCTCTAATACCCGTTTATCCATACATAAGGTTCAAATTTGAAACCTTGCTTATGTTCTTTTCCTAGCTGTAAGTTCTTCAAATTCAAATTCACATTTATATATTTCACACTGCAAAATGTCAAAACTTTTACGTAGTTCAATTTTGATCCTTGTTCTTTTTATTTTTTATTTTTTAACTTTTAATAACACTAAGCTTTTTTTCCAGTGATGCTTTCGGTCCTTTTATTTAGAATCTTCATTCTTCCAAGCAAATAAACATCGGTCCTCATTTGGTTAATTAATGAAAGGTAAATTTTAAAATTCAAGTTATTCATAATAAAATATTCTCAAATATATTATATATTTCCCAAAAATATTTTTTCCTCCATTTGTTATTTGTCTTTATACATATATATATAAATAAGGTGGTTGGTGGTGTTTTAATGCCAAAAATGTAGAGATTTATGGAGGAAAATAGCTGCTGCCAATATTGCTCAAACTATAAGATCTCTAACAAAAAGTGTTTGCAAATCAAATGTGTCACTGTATTAGCTGTGGAAGAAGAAAAATAGTGACAACATCTTGGACTAATCTCAACCTAGAAAGAAGATTCGTGGCATGCGATTTTACAAACGTATGTAATTATTGGGGGTTGTAATGAGTTTCTTAGTTTAAGGGTTTGGAGGATAAAATAAGGTGCAAAAGGAACTTATTTATTTCTTTTTGATTTTGCAAGTGGTTGAAAATTGTAAATTTTTCCCTTGATAGATCCTCTTATTTGTGAAAGGGTATCAGTGGTTATTCTTGGTCTTTTGGAGAAGAATCAAAGATCTATTGAAGAGATTTCTTCCCTGAAGAAGAAATTGAAGATATATGAAAATGTCTTTTTTTTTATTATTTTTTATTTTTTTTTTATTGGGGGTTAAAGGTGTAGGAAATATCAATACAAAAAATAAATAAATAAAAAAGATATAAAGTTATTTAGGTGCTTTAAAATGCCTCAATTGGATATACATTAGGCCATTTTGTACTTTGATGTAGTAGATATAAGCACCCCAACTTTAGTTACCTTAATAGTCTCAAGGCGTATTTTATGTGTGAATAAAATGAAGTTTTTAAATTATTTTTTAATTAAAACTTTTTGAAGCTTTTTTTTTTTTTTTTAAATCTATTAAGGAATTTTTAATTATCTAAATATTTATTTAGAGAATCGATATAAATAGTCCCAAATTTATTACCATTTAGTGGTCCCTTTACTTTTTTATTAATTTTTTTTGGTCCTTAAAATATTTTAAATTTGTCCAATTGGTTCTTCAGTCTTTTTTCCGTTCAAATGTATACATGCAACCCTTGCAAGCAATGACATATTAACGAAAAATTTTAAAAATTTAATGGAAAAATAGATAGAAGGATCAATTCCACAACTTTATAATTCTTTAAGGATAAAAATAAATTAATAAAAAAGTATAGAGACTAATTCCCCTACATGATAATACATTGGAGACCAAATATATTAATTTGTCTATTTATTGTTAAAAACAATTTTACTTAAGTAATAATAGAAGACTTTTATGACTTCTAATTTTAAAATTTCTTAATAGATATTGTAGACAGTGAAAATTCATAAGAAGGAATTTAAATTAATTAATTAAGTGGTAAATAAAATTTCACCAAATTACTTATTACTTTTTGATATTGTAAGAAATCATATGTTGACAAGTGGCAATGTGACAAGTCCAACCAAGAAGAGTCAAAGGAGAGTCTTGACCAATCAAAAGTCACCACATGACCACCAAGGGACTTACCTTGTCATTTCTTCCTCTATAAATAGAAGAGCAAGAGGGGCTTTAAGCACTACTGCAATCAGGGTCAAAAGTGGCTGCCAGGGAGCCGTCGTACAGGGGTCCCTAGCCGTCGTATTTGCCTATTACAATGATTTCGCAACGATTTTTTGGCGTTGTTTAAAATTGCATCATTTTTTTTTAGAAATGGCGGCTATAAAACAAACGATGGTTTGCTAAAGCATCGTAAAAAATTTAATTTTTTTTTTAAAAAAAAGGTAAAAACGGGGGCTGTGGGAGCTGCCGTTTCTGGACATTAGATATGGCGGCCCATAGCCGTCGTTTCTGCCTTGTTTTTATTTATTGTTTTTAAACATTTTGAAAAGATTTTTAAAATATATATAAAATTAAAATTAGATACGGTGGCTATTGCAACCATCGTTTCTAGTTTTTTATTTTTATTTTTTTTAATATGTTAATTTTAATCAAACAATAATAGAACAAAAGTAGCATTCGTAAATAATTACAAATGATTTAAAATACAAAATATTTTATTAATAAAAATATTTAATAATTCAAAATATAAAATAATTCATTCATCAAATAAAACTACAAATCTATTCGGCAAAATCTCTATTCCGGTCAGGATTCAGTGGGTGTGGTCAGAAATTTGACCTAACTACTAGAGAACCGTCACTAGATGGTGTCATGGTGTGGGGAGCAATGTTTAATCTACTAACCAGAAGCTCAATTGTAGCTTGTAATTGGGATATGATTGTGTTTTGTTCTACAAGTTGAGCATGGATTGTTGCTTCCACCTGAGCCTCAACCTCTCTCTAAATTTGAGCACTTATCTCCTCCTCGTTCCTAGGAGCTGGTGCTATTGCAAGTGGTGCTCGAATGGAAGTAGGGGTCAATCCCTTACCGTGTCCTCAAATACGACCCCTAGTCTCCTAACTGACATGATCACGAACGATTGCATCTTTTGCCGCATCGGTGTGCTCCTCCTCTAGCAATAACTGCCACTCACACTTTGAAGTGGCCTATAAGAAATAAATAAATATATAATTACAATATAAAAAAATATAGCAAAGTATGTAAATATTATACTTATAATTAATAAGTTGAAATACTTACGATGATATTAGCAGTAGGTGTATCTATTTCTTGTCCACGCCACTGTGTGGTTGCTAAGAACATATCATTCTGAGATGTGGACAAACCATCGACTACCCGCTACATAAGACATACACACGATATATATTATAATCTATTTATTGAATAAGTAACAGATTATATTATTTAAATATTTATTTAACAATTAATGTACTTGCTGTAATTGAATAGAGTGTGGTGTCACTACAAAAAAAGTTGGCATATTTGACGCCCACCAAATATGGCGGCTGCAAACGGTCGTTTTTGGATACCAGATACCGCGGCTTCAAGGCCGTTGTATTTGGTTCGCCAAATACGATGGTTTTTCCCCCAATCGTCGTTTTTGATATTTTTTGAAAAATGTGCCAATCTAAAACGACTGTTTTTTGAACCATCGTATTTGCGTTAGCAAATATAGCAATCATTGTGACCAAATACGATGGATGTATAAGTATCGTATTAGATTAGGCAAATACGACGCTCCCAATTTAGCAAAAACGATGGTGTTGTGAACTATTATTTTTGGTTTGGCAAATATGGGGGTCTTGGTGACCAAATACGACGGATTATTTGAGCAAATACGGTGGTTACAAAGCGTGATTTTTACTTAAAATACGAGTTTATAATTTCGATCAATATTCATATAATAACGGATTGACTTCAAATTTTGTATATTTTATTTTTCATATATTTGTAATAAATTTAACGGTTGGATTAACTATTTGATTTTTATAAAATAAAAAATTGTGTATATTTCGATATCAAAATTACGAAAGTAGATGGATGACACATGAAATAGTATCGGATTGGCTTCAAATTTCGTATATTTTATTTTTAATATATTTCTAATAAATCTAATGGTTGGATTAAATTTTTTGATTTTTATAAAATAAAAAAAGTGTATATTTCGATATTAAAATTACGAAAGTATCCGGATGAAACATGAAATACTATTGGTTTGGCTTCAAATTTGGTAGATTTTATTTTTAATATATTTCTAATAAATCCAACGGTTGGATTAAATTTTGGATTTTTATAAAGTAAAAAAATGCATATATTTCGATATGAAAATTACAAAAGTAGATAGATAACAAATGAAATAATATCAGATTGACTTGAAATTTTGTAGATTTTATTTTTAATATATTTCTAATAAATCTAACGGTTGGATTAAATTTTTAATTTTTATAAAATAAAAAATAAATATATTTCGATATGAAAATTACAAAAGTAGATGGATGACAAATGAAATAGTATCAGATTAGTTTCAAATTTTGTAGGTTCAGTTTTTCTTATATGTTTAACAAATCTAACGGTTAGATTAAAATTTTTATTTTTGTAAAATAAAAAAAAAATTGTAAATTTCGGTATTAAATATACAAATATAAATGGATGACACTTGAAATAATATTCGATTAAAATAAATTTTGTCAATATGAATAATTTATATATATAGTTATATCCAATGATCGGATTAATTATTTAATATATATAATAAGATATTCCTTATATATTTGAAATAGATATATAGATCGTAACTTACACTTTTGAAATGTCATACATATGTATATGAAATGATTAAATTTTTTTCAATTATTACTATTAAATTAGATATATAATTATTATTACACTATTAAGTGTTTAAAAATAATTTATATAGTAAAATATACCCTAACCCTAAACCCTAAATAATAAGTTTTTTTGTTAAATTGGACTAAAAAATGACGGCCCGGACGAACCAGAAACGGCGGTCGGGCAACCATTTTTGGCCCAAAAATATATATATTTTTTTAAAAAGGCGATAGCCCAAATTTTTTTTTTTTTTAATATATCGGGTGAAAAACAACGGCCCGACCCAACCACAAACGGCGGTTGGGCCACTGTTTTAGGCCCCAAAAACATTTTATTTTTAAATATTGCCCAGACCCGATTTTATTGGATCGGATCTGGGCGGGTCGTACCATTGTTCAGATTAGGCGGGATTTCACTTCTTTTTTTTTTTTTCCGATTTTTCTTCCTTTCTTCTTTCTTTCATTTGTTCACTTTAATACCTTATTTCCAGCTATAATCTTCCATAAATTTGGTAAAATTTACTATATTTTTGTTGGGTTTATTAAACCCATTAGTTTAGTTGGAAGAAAAAAAAAAAAGTTTTGAACATGGTTCCCCCCCCACCCCACCCAAATTTGGTTAAAAATTCCCCATTTTTCACTGATTATTTGTGTTAATTTGTATTAGGTTTGCATATTTTAGGTATTGTGTTTGTTTGTATTGGGTATTTTTGATTATTTTGTGTATATAATGTATATATGCATATGGGTTTGTTTG
>JAXGGT010035962.1:0-12972 GCA_035583425.1 Marsdenia floribunda
AATTA
Source organism: Marsdenia floribunda (assembly GCA_035583425.1). NCBI lineage: Eukaryota > Viridiplantae > Streptophyta > Magnoliopsida > Gentianales > Apocynaceae > Marsdenia > Marsdenia floribunda. Next base: position 6 of record JAXGGT010035962.1, read on the forward strand.
TGTATAAAAGGTCTTGCATAATTTACTAATCCTAAGAAAGCTTGCAATTCCTTTATAGTTTTTATGGGAGGAAAATCTAAAACCTTTTTTGCTATATGGGGCTGGAGTTTTATTTTTCCATTTCCCAATTCTACTCCTAAAAATTCAACATTTGTTCTAAAAAATTGAGCCTTTTTACTACTAATTACAATACCATTCTTATCAAATTCAAATAACACTTTCTTAAGGTGTTCTGTATGCTCTACCTTATTTTTACTAAAAACAAGGATGTCATCTATATATACAGCTACGAAATGCCTATATTTTCTGAATATTTCATCCATTTTTCTTTGGAAAATACTAGGTGCATTTTTTAAACCAAATGGCATTACCAGCCATTCAAAATGTCCTAATGGACAGGTAAAAGTTGTCCATTCTATGCTATCTGGGTGCATTTTAATTTGCCAAAATCCTGACTTACAATCAAATTTACTAAATACAAAATTAGTTTGAATCCTATTGATCAACTCTGTCTTATCTGGGATATCATAAGCATCATCTATAGTATTATCATTTAATCTTCTATAATCTATGACCATCCTACTCTTGCCTCTTATGATCTCACTATGTTTATTAACTATAAATGCTGGGGATCTATGTAGAGTAGTACTTCTTCTGATTACTTGTAGCTTTTGCAAATCTCCCATATGCATTTCAAATTCTTTCAAGTTTTCATTTGTTGCCTCTATCTGTTTAGAAATTATCCTAAAGTTAGGATCTTTAAGTTCTATCTTACAATAAAGAGAATTCCTTGACCAATGACTTTGGGGGTTTTCTCCAAATATATTATCTTTTTCTAACTTACTTATAAGATTATCTATTTCGTTATGCCCTGAACTAAGTAAATTGTATAAGTAAGGAAAGTCTATATGGGGGGAAATGTCAAAAGGTTCTAGATTTAAAAGTTCTTCTTCTATTTTACAAATATGACTATCTGGTTCTATTTTACAACTACCTGGCACTAAACAATGACAATCATCTTCTCTAATTTGGTGTTTTAAAATTTCATTCGTATACGGGACAGGAGGTGTGTCCAAAAAACTAAGGCTTTGTTTATTTAAGATGATTCCATGGTGGTGCTCTAGGATTAATGTTAACCCAATAATAAACTTTATCTGGTTAAGAGTAAAATTTCTAAGGTAAATTCTAGTATGACTAACAAAAGGATCAGTATATCCTTTATTAGTATAGTATGCTATTTTATACTTACTTAACTGCCTATCATATTTAAATAGCTTTCCATCCATTTGTTCTGCATAGAATTGGTCCTTGGGAGGAACTAATTTAAAGGAACTAATTTACTATCTAAGATGGTATTACTACTACCGGAATCTAAAAGGCCTATGACTTCTAAGGTCCAATCTTCAATATAGAGTTTACATTTTATTTTAATAGAGTATATTCTATGGGTAAGATGCTTAGTGGATAAATAATTAGTTTCTACCTCTTCTGGCTGGCTAATACTAGGTGATACTATTTCTAGACAGGATTTATTTGTCCTAAATCTCCTTTGTATTTTAGTAGCTGCTAAATTTTGCCTAATAATTGCTAACTTAAGTTATCTTTGGACTAAGTATACACTATGATAATCTTCTATTCCTAAATATTGATTAAGATGTATGCCTAAAACTTCTAACCTATCCATTTCTTAAAGTTTTGGATATTAAGTTCAATGACTGACAATTTTTCTTGTAATTCTTGGACTAGGTTTTCCAAGTGTAGTATCCTAAGTTCTATTGTATGGTGCTTGGTCTGGTCTGTACTACTTTGTTTTATTGGGATTGGTTTAACTGGGATTCCTAAGTCTTTAAGACCAAAAACACATGCTTCTTTAAGACACGTGTGGCATTGGTATCTAAGGTTTAGAGCAGGATACTTAAAACAATAAATGCAAGGCTTATCATTACTACCCCTATTACCTATCCACTCATGAGAACAATAAGTGGTCATTATACTAAGAAATATGACTGGGTCCTGTATCTAGATTTGGTCGAACTGGTTCTACCGGATTCTTTAATTCTCGCAGAAAATTATTTAAATCTGCTGTAAAATTATTCTGATCTAAATCCTTTTCAAAATTGTCTAATTCTTTATTCAGTTTTTCATCATCTTCCTCGATGATTATGAACTGCCTTGTAGTGCTGCTAATTCTCTTATCTCTACCTTGTAATAAATGTGCTAAGTTATTAAGATGCTCTAATACTGAGCGCGTATTATCACTAATGCTAAAATGTTCCTTAACTTTATGTCGCATTTTATTAACTGCTAAGAATAGTATGAAAGAATCATTATATAAATACTTAGGTTTAAGATTCCTAGGTTTAGTTACCTTAGCAACCTTAGTCATGAGTATTACTAATGTCTGTTGAGTTGCCTAATATTTCTCCTGAAATATTAACTCATTTACCCATGGTTCTACTTCTAATGGTATTGGTGTTGTTTCTTCTAATAAAGCAGATGCTAATGTACTAGGTAAATCTGGTATACAAGGTATATGTGTTATTGTTGATGTAACCTGTACTGCTAACATATTATACATATTTACATATTCTGGTGTAAATAGTATATTTTCTATCCAGGAAAGATCTTCTTCTAAATTAGGTATATAATTTGGGAAAGACGAAGGAGTCAGTAGCATGGTTTCAATTTCAAAAAGATGTTCTGGGGTAACTAATATATTTTTTGATCCTTGTATGCTAATTTCTCCTAGTCCTGAAGTACTAGGTAATTCTATTATTTCTAGATAAGGTTCAAAGATAATACCAGGTGGTTCTATTATTTCTAGAACAAGTGCAGAGACAACTGTGTTTGCTAGTCCTATGGTAATACTTGGTAATCCTACCTGGTTTATCTGGTTTTGTTCTATTGTTTCTAAATTTGGAATGTATGGAAGGTTTAATTCCTCTTGAATGTTGGAGGGTCCTGGATTATCTCTTATCGGGAAATTATTAATTAAATCCTTCCACTCATCTTCAATTAGTTCTTATCTAAATGCTTCTACCTTTCTATATAATATAGCCTGTTCTATGGGGTATTCAATTCTGACATCATCTGAAATATGAGCTAGAAATCTATCATGTCTTTTTAGAACAGTGGCTCACATTTGCGTTAATTGTTCAAGTACATAACTTATATTGTACCTTGTCTCAAAAGACTTTTTAATCTTTTTCAAAACTTCTCGAAGTACTAAGCTAAGATGGTAACCATCTGGTCTCCTATCGGTATTGCCTCTTGGACTCATTCTAAGTGACAATTCCTAAGATGATTGTTTAGATATCGGTAAAGCATACCCTTTTCATGCTTACTTTCTAAAAGGTGCTACCTAACATGTAATATAGCAACCCTTGGGACTTGTGTACCTTGCAAATATGCTATCCTAGATTCGTAATATGTAATGTTTGCCTTAATCCTATCGAGCCTTTCCTTATAATCTAGGCATACTTCACAATGTGCTTCGCATCCATGTGTTAAGTAATATTCTAATTGACTAATATTCTATTTGCTCGGCTTCTATGATCATCTGACATTTCTAGCAAATATAGTTGGTATTAATATTATCCATATAGGTATCCCAAACAGAAATGATTTGTCTAAGATAATCTATATCTTCTATAAGACTAAGGAGTTCAGGATAGTGTTGCGTATCTATAAGATGCCTATACTTGGGTAGCTGAATTAAGGTGTCTAATTCCCTAATACTAAATTGGTAATAGACTCTTAAATCCCTAATGTAAGGAAGCATTCGCCTAAATAGTCCTGTTCAGCTCTGAACTGCTTCATGTCAGGTTCTGCATCTCTTTCCGCTATTTGGCATCATCCTATCAAGAAAAATTATATAATTCAGATTGATTATCTAAGTTTGCTAACATGTCAGAAAATTCTTCTAGTTGGTCTATTTTATTTCTATATAAATTATTTGTTCCTATAAGCTCTTGAGCAAAATCTAAATTATCATTATCACTATCTACATTATCTTGGTAATTATCTAGATTATCTTCTATGCTAACAATACTAAATATACTTTCTGTGTCTGAGATTGTTTCATCTAGTTGGAGTAAATCTTCATTTACACATTCTATTAGAACTGCTTCTCTATTCCTATTATTATACCTCTTGTCACATTCTCTTGCCAGGTGATCTGGACTTCCACAAGTGAAACAACTAAGCTTATTATTATAATTTCGTCTTCTATCAAGTTTTCTAACATGTTTTTCTATGTTAAGGTATGGTTTGCGAGCATTACTTCTACGCAAGTAATAACGCTTCTTTTTAAATAGTTTTTTGTTCCTAATTGTTTCTCTAGGTTGTCTTTGTAATCTGCGTTTTCTATTAGGCCCATCATATACTTGAGGTGTATATATATTTTTACAAAAACTATACCCTTCTGTGCATGTTTCAACTAACTTTTCTATAACAAACTTAATTTTTGTTCCTACATTATCTAATACGGGAATATACCTTCCTTCTGTGATAGACTTTTGTCTCTCTTCTGAGTATTGCCTAAATATTTGTGTTCCTAATGGGTCTGGTAGCTTTAAAAATAATTTTTCGCCTATTGTCTGATTGTGGTAACACCCTGCTACTGTGCTACGATGCATAAAATCTAAAAAGAAAGGTTTACAATATTCCCATTTCCTAAGTTGTAACATTTCTAATTTCTTTAAAGCTGCTTCTTGTTTCTTATCATATCCAATATTTGGTTGTTCTCCTAGTACTAAGAGAGTTATCTTATTTGTAAAATTATAGGGGTTATCTCCTAATTCTAAATCTCTAGCAAATTCTGCGGGATAATTGACTTTATAACTTTCCCACAAAGCTCTAGCTGTTTCTCCTAAAAATTTTTCTAAATAATTGTACATTCCCATAGCATCTAATGCAAAATCGTCCCTAGTATATTCCCTACAAACTATTTGTGACCATGCTTCGAATAAGGTAGGCCAAATTTGAGGATCATGGGCTGTTAAGTTTAATAGCTTGCCATTATCAATTAAGAGGTGATTATCTAATGTGTCTTTTCCTCTACTTCATACTAACCTGCCTTCATTATTATCATTGTATGTTGCATATGGGGTCAGGGGGTTGTCCTCCTGAATTTGAATATCTTTGGCCAGAAAATGATTGTGCAGGATTATTGCTAGATGAACTAGGAGCATTTGCTGGCATATTACTTGTAGATTCCATTAATTCTATATATCTATATTAGCTAAACCATATGTTACTCTATATCCTGCTTCTGTTTTTTGCAAGTAATCTGTTTCTAATAATTGTCTTAATTCTATCATTTCTATCTCTAATCCTAGTACTTCTTCATAATTTAGAATTATTCCTGGTCCTACAATTACTTGTCCTTCTGGGAACCTATTCATTTTCTTCTATGTCTGTATCTCCCTGAGTTTGTTCTGTGTAATGACTAAATCTTAAAGAATAGGATCCATCTCTATTTTGGAACATCTCATGCTTTTTAGGTGTACGTATTATTTCTGGAGGTTCTAAATTCTTACTTATATTCCATTCTAATCCTTCAAGTTTTTCAGTTTTTACTTTCATAGGCTCTAATAATTTAATTCCTCTTGATGTAATGGTTTTAGTTACTCCTTCAACATTTAGCATACACTGGATACAACTACTATTTGTAAGTCGTCCTAAAACTCCTATATGTACTAATAAATTTCCATCTACTCTAAGAAAATCGTCATACCCTTTTGCTTGTATTCCAATTACTATTTTATCTAGATCATTTACGGATAGTAATATATCTGGACTACAATAAAATAATCCTACATTTTTATTCATATCTACTTCCATTGTTGCTATTGTTGCCTTTTTAGCATCCTTTTGCCAACTTTTATCTAAAATAACTATAAGAACCTTTGCACCTACATACTTTCTTGTTAATCCCCTTACTCCTACCATAATTAATCCAATATGAGTTAAAGTCTTTCATGACTTTTTAATTTTTTGTAACGACTCTTTGCTTATTATGTCTAAATTGATTGCATTAGTTGTTACCTTGACTTGTTCTTCTCTACTTATTTTTATAAGACTAGTTGCTAAGTTCAATGGTCCTGTACGATATAAAACTCTAGGATTTAATAAACGTACTTGATCATTTCAATATAAATCAAAATTTGCTTCTAAGTCTACAACTTGTTCTAATGCTCTCATGGGTTCTGAGTTGCTACTGCTACTGCCTCTACTAAGTAATCTCCCTAAAAAGGTTCCATTACTAATATCTACTTGGTTTGTTTGTCCTGCAGGTCCTATTGTCCTACTTGGACCTAAAAAAGATCGTCTAGCAAGATTCATTTTGCTCCGAATATAGGTCTTTTTCCCTGCGATCTATTTTCTATTCTAGCAGATTTTCTTAAGTCTAATTTTTTAATTCCGTCAACTAATTCATTAAGATCCTTTGGATTTATGGGAGGTACCGGAGGAGATATCAAAGGATTCTCTAGTTTTTTATCCAAATAATTTAATTTTATTATGATAGTTTCTAATAGACAAATGATAAGGTTATTTTGTCTAACAATTATTCTATCAGTTGTTCCTGCAGGTACATGATTACTATATCCTACTGGTTCAGGAATGAATTGTTCTGTTAATTCTAGAGCCTTCTGGTATTCTTCAGTATTCATGAGAGTGTTACGAATTGAGTCTATTCTAATTTCTAATCTTTGCAGCAGTTCTTCAATTGATTTTACTTTACTATCATTAAAACCTATTTGATCTAATATTTCTTGTTGTAACGACTTAAGCTTTAGCTTCTTATGTTGACTTAGGTCATCTAAAGAACTATGTTTTATGGTTTTTAACCTATTGTACATATCATTATTCTGAGATTTTATATATTCTATGTTATCTAATTTTTCTTTTATAAGTAAATCTACCTTTGTTATATTATCTAATATGCTAGTGATTAACTGATTATTACTTTTATCAGTTTCTTCCAATTTTATTCCTAATGTTACAATTAAATCTACAATTGTGTTTAACATGGGCTGGTCACAGTGCAAATCATGTCCTACTTGTTGATTATCTGATTGGCAGTGACATTTTAATCTAAACTTCTTATTTAGATTACGAATATTTCTACTACAAGATTCTACTTCTAAATCTAAATAATCTATTTGTTTAGTACTCATAGCATTAAAAGATATCCATTCAATACAGAAAGGAGGTATTACTTATTCCTAACATAACAAATATTCAACCATTATATCTTTATAGTTATAATACCATCTTAATTCAGAGGCTACAATTGTTAATTGGTGATGTATCACCATATATTCTGCTTGTTCTTCAAAAGAATCTCTTTTTCTCTTGGAAAGTTGTCCTCTTAAATTTCTACACTGCCCCTCCATTGTTCTGGTTCTAGGGAGGTCCTTTCTCAATTGTTTTTGGACTTCTCTAATTTGTCTTCATCTGCAAAAACTAAAGATTAGATTCTTTTCCTTTTGGGACTATCTAATTTTAACTCTGGAATCCTCATATCTGAGATTAAATGTGAAACTATTTTATCTGCCCAATTAAAAACTAGTTGTAACAAATCTTCATTAAGAAGGATTGCTAAGACTCTATCTTTGTGGCACCTAACTAATTCATTTCCTAATTTATGTTTAACATTTATTATTACGTCTAAATCTTTTCTATCTAAACAAGTGATTCCGAAAACTATATTCATGTTATTATTCGTGATTTTAACAGAGTTAAATTTATCAAGTTACAGAAAGGTCTGGGAAAAGAAGAATAATAGTATAACAGATTAAAAACAAGGCCTTGATACCAATTCTAGACAGGGGGTATACAAATTATAAATTATATTCAGGGGGTTATAAAACTTAGTATACTCTACATGCCGCCCCATGCATGTTATCCTTGTTTCCACCTAGTTTGGGTACAACCACCGGATTTGCTAACCAACGTGGGAATTGAACTCTATGAATGATGCCGGCATAAAGGAGATCTTGAACTTTTTTCTTCAAAACTTCTTGCTTGGCTGGAGGAAACACTTGTCTTTTTTGAACAACAAGCTTAGCATGCAGAGGTATAACAATACGATGTTCAAAAAATGAATTAAAGATGGAACCAAATCGGTAGAAAACCAAGCAAAAACATGTTCAACTTGTGCAATCAAATCAAGGATTTTGAATTTGAGTCAGGGAGGAAGAGAAGTGCTGAGTTGCACCATTCGGTCAAGGTCAGCAGTATTGATTTGAAATTCTTCTAAACTGTCAAATGGTTCCATCCATTCGGCTTCGTCTGTTGTCTATTTCAGCGTCAGCCGAAGGCGGATCTGTAATCGGAGGGGAACCAATGAAGTTTGATAATATGTTTAGGCAGTCTGAATATCTCCTTTTATAGACCATGGGACTGAAGAAGATGGTACCATTAACTCATCGGTGAAAGTTGATACTTGTGCTTTCATGACGTTAAGGGTCAGACGTCTAAGAATTATGTTATAAGCAGCCAGACAATCTACAACTAAAAATGTGAGATTCTGGTGCTGAATGACAGATTAAGGGCCCTATTCCACATTCAGAGTTACTGTACCCATGTTGTAGGTTATAGTACCGAAAAAACCGATGAGTGGAACTTTATTTGTTGTGAGAGTAGTAGAAGGAAGCTGCATTTATTGGAAGACTTGGTAGTAAAGTATATTGGTAGAACTACCGGTGTCGATCAATATGCATTTGACAATTTGGCTGGATTCAATTTTAGGCTATGGCGCTCGAAAGTAGAAAATGTTTCAGTCAAATCATCTAAAATATCAGTTTGTGTCTTTGATTTGACTAAAATGTCATCAATATAAGCTTCAATGTTTCAATCAAGTTGAGACTGAAACATTAGGTTGATTGCATCTTGAAAATCAACACTGGCATTTTTCAGGCCGAAAGGCATTCGTGTGTAACAGTAGAGTCCTTCTGGAGTGACGAAAGATGTTTTTTCTTCATCCTCAATGGCCATTCAATTTGATGGTATCCTTTTTGGGCATCCAAAAATGAAAGTAAAGCATATCCGACAGTGGCATCTACCAATTGGTCAATTCGGGGTAGTGGAAATGACTTTTTTGGAATAACTTTGTTAAGTAAAGTGAAATCCATGCAAACTCGCCATTTACCACCTGTTTTGGGTACAACCACCAAATTTGCTAACCACGTTGCAATTGAACTCTATGAATGATGCCAGTAGAAAGGAGATCTTGAACTTCTTTCTTCAAAACTTCTTGCCTGGCCGGAGGAAACACTCGTCTTTTTTGAACAACAGTCTTAGCATTCAGAGGAATAACAAGACGGTGTTCAAAAAATGAATGAAGGACGAAACCAAATCGGTAGAAAACCAAGAAAAAACATGTTCAACTTGTGCAATCAAATCAAGGATTTTGAATTTGAGTCAGGGAGGAAGAAAAGTGCTGAGCTGCACCTTTCGGTCAAGCTGCACTAATATTTAAGTTTATTATGACCAATTTATAATTTGACACTAATATAGTAGTAATTGTGACATTTTCATTTATTTTGTCACTATTATTAGTTTAATAGTACCGTCATTTTTTAGGTCACTGTTGTGTTGTCACAAATAACACATCTTATTTTGTAGTAATTTTTTTTTATTTCAAAAAATACTTTTATTACTAATATTTATATTTTTGTAACCAAAATATTTTTGTCCCTTCACTGTTAATCAGTTGCGACAAAAATGTATATGTTACAAAAGATACAACTTGTTGCTACACATTTAATATTGTCACAAAAGTAAAATTATCACTAAAGACAATGCTATTAATAAATTTGTCTTATTTGGTACCAATGTTATTTTGTTTCTAAACATATTTTTGTTACTAATATTTATATTATTGTAACCAAAATATTTTTGTCGCTTAATTATTAAAATATTGTGACAAAATGTATGTTACATACGATACAACTTATTGGTACCTATTTAATATTGTCATAAAAGTAAAATTATCACTGAAGACAATAATATTAATAAATTTGTCTTATTTCGTGCCAATGTTATTTTGTGTCAAAACATATTTTTGTGGCTAATGTTTATATTGTTGTAACCAAAATATTTTTGTCACTTAATTATTAAAATGTTGTGACAAAAATGTAAGTTACAAAATGCATAACTTGTAAATACCTATTTAGTGTTGTAACAAAAGTATAATATCACCAAAGACAATACTATTAATAAATTTGCCTTATTTGATATCATTATTATTTTGTGTTAAAACATGTTTGGTAATAGAAAAACAAGTATTGAAGTCCTCTTGAAGAGTGAAAAATTAATCATCATCATCATCATTATCTTTGTCTCCAATATCTTCAGTTGTTGAGTCTGCCTCATAACCATTATCTTCATCATGATCAGTTTCATCATCTTCTTGACCATCTATAATATTCATATTCAATGTATCTCTTTCAATTGTTGTAGGATCTAAATCATGTCTATTCGAATAAATCACATCATTAACATCCCCATGGTAGAACTATGAATAGTAAATCCAAAGTTTTCTTTTTCTTGACATGGTTCGTCTCTAATATCATCATCAGAAAGATCATAAAGTCACGAGGCATTGTTTTGACAACAACTTGCCAATTGGGCTCGTTGATATCTCTTACATAATAAACTTATTCAGCTTGAGAAGTTAAAATATATGGTTCATTTGTTTTCAACTTGCGTGTGGTATTGATCATAGGAAAACCATATTTGTCAACCTTATATCCACCTTTGTGATACATATCCCACTGACTTTAAATAGAATGAAACGATTTCCCCTTGATAATTTAACTCTATAATATCCGTTAACACACCAAAATAATCCAAATTTCCTATAGTTTCATCACCTTTAATAATAATTCCACTATTTTGTGATTTTAATTGTAAATCTCTATCTTTTGTGTTAAACCTCCAACCATTGATAAGGATGCTTCCATTTCTATAAGCACGCATATTTGGTCCACTAGCTAAATATAATAACTAATCACTAACCACTTCACTTCTTTCATTGTGCAATTCATTGACCTATTGTGAACAACAATATCAAATATTAATATATATATATATATATAGATAACAATGAATAGTAGATATAAATAAAATTACACTGCATTTACGTATATCTTGAACCAGTAATAAAAATTATCTCGATGTCTTCTATCTACATTTTTAGGATCCTCTATCTTGAGTTTTTCTTTATGCATTCTGTATAAAAATAAATAAATTGTTAACAGTTGTTTCTTAAATATATATAACATTTAAAAAGCATAAAATAATTTGAAAAGTAAGATAACTTACTCTAAATACTCTCTGATTTCTTCACAATTTCTAAGACATACATTCTAGCTTGAGCCCATTCGATTAAGCTCAAATTTATATAATGGTGAGACATAGCATTACAAATTTATGGCTAAACAAGTAGTTAATTAATTAATTTTAATTTTTTCAAATTAGACAATAAATCAACAAGAAGTACAAGTTTACTAGGCTTCAATTTTATTGTCTATTCTTGACCCAAATAATTAATTTAAAGCGTATGCAGTAAAAAAAAATTATTTACTCAAAATAAAAAAAAAAAAAAGAAAAGAAAAGAGTATAATAATACATGCAGCAGTAGGGATCCTCAAAAATAAATATATTTCTCCAGTACCAAATTGCACTGAAGCAAAAAACGAAAGGTAACTGACCATAGTAAAATCAAATCTAAGATGACCATGCTAAGTTCCAACAACCCATGATGGCAAACCTTAACGTAAAGATGATTTGGATACCTAACTAAGGTAGTCCAAAATTTGATACCTACGTAAGAGCCGTAGCCATGTGATTGATGAGACAGCAAATATGACAGTACAACAATGGTGAGCCATAGCATTACAAATTTATGGCTATAGATGATTTGGATACCTAACTAAGGAATTTGCACTAATATCAACATAATGATTAGTATTTGTTCCATATTTCAAAAAGATGAATATGCACATAAATATGTAACATAGACAATAGTACATACATGAGAGGATGTATGAAGATCTATTGTTGATAAGCACTCTATATTTATAATTGATTAATGAGCAAAAGTTATTTCGGAATGCATCCCACGAGTGAGTATTTTTCTAAAATGGGTTTCCAGCTTTTCTTATGTCAGAAGTAGAAAAGAAAACAATTTTTAGATGAAAAAAAGTTAAAAGAGAATAGGACCTTGGGCATAAGTCCTATTCACAGAATTAGAGTACAAAGACACGACATAGGAAAGCTATTTGGAGAGCGTGCTCTCAAAGTATGGACTAGACATGGATTTAATATCACCACATTATTTATGACAGGGTTATTTCACCTGAAAAATTTCAAAATTTGTAACATTTAAAGGAAATTTCCCATTAATACTAACAATATGATTGATTGCAAAATAAAGTGGCAATCAGGACCAGGTTCACCTCTTCTTTAAGATAAAGCTAGCAGACTTCCTAATAAAAGAACAAAAACATATAAGCTACAATTTCCCCGTAGAATCCTTGCCTGTATGTCAACAAGATGAATTCTATTAATGAAGAACAACAAATTAGAGAAGCCAAAAAGTGGAAGAAAACAACTTAGATGCAGGAAAAAATGAAATTGCGAAGCGTCTCTTTCCCTTTACCCCTTGTCTCCTTCCTTCACGTTAAGGTTTGATAATCATTGGAATAGACAGCTAAAGATAATTGGGCAAACGCTCATTAATTACCTAAGTTCATTCTTGACTTGCATGAAAATTAATAGAAGGAATTTACCAAAGCATAATTCTTCCCCATAAATTAGATATACCAAGAATCTAAAAGCCAAAAATCAGAGACGGGACCAAAGAATGTCACACAAGGTGGTGTGTATGCTTTAAGTGATTAAAATAATAGCATAAAACGAGTAGAATGAATCACATAAGGTTGTCACGTAATCA
>JAXGGT010035982.1:0-12970 GCA_035583425.1 Marsdenia floribunda
AAAATTCATTCAATATCCTTCCCGGGAATGTACAATAAAACCCTAATTGTTCATTCAAAAGATAGAAATTCCTAGGACCAGAATTCAATCAAATATTCAACATTCAAAGATACAAAATAAGAAGAAAAGGAAAGAGAAAGTATGCCGTATAGATGTCACTTCTTCTACGGTTGCTCAATCCTCCAATTCTTCGAGATCCTTGTAATGAATGTCGTTTTCTTGATCTTTAAGAACTTTATCTAATCTATCTCTCACTATTTCATAGTATTCTCCCTTACGGTTCTATAACAATAGTAAGAAGATAAACTCTCTAAAATTCTAGAAGGAAATTACAAAAGATCTAGAGTAAACATATAATTTCTCCTTGATTCTATGAATTCTGATCCATCTTTCACTGAGAAATGACACCACTATTTATAGGAGAAGTCCAGAGATATTTTAGGGGTTTTTGCAATTGAAAATCGTCAATTTTTCGGATCTTTAAGGGAAGCACAGTCGTGTTTACTTGAGAACGGCCGTGTTGGTCAGTTTTGAATAGCACGGCCGTGTTTGGATAAGCGGGGCCATGTTTTGTGTGCCAAAATTGCATTTTAGTCCCTAATTTTGTCCGTTCTTTCATTTTAGTCCCTGAAACTTTCCTGTAGCCAAAAATGCAAATCAGTGTCATTCTCAATCAATTTAGTCCAAATACTTTAAAAAATCAACTCATATTAAGCACAATTTTGTCCTAAAAATATGATATGTTTTGGCGTTATCAAATAGTTTGTTGGTTTGATGTGCACAAGTGCTACTAAATGTAAAATTGCATGGTCCAAGGTAAATTAATGAAATTTTGTTCTCATAAGCTAAGGTTTAATTATCAATTGAAATCTCTTATTAAACGAGTCAACTAAATAATTTTGTGTATGAATATGAACTATATGATGTTCAACACTAATGCCAATTGATTCACAGTCTTTAAAAGCCTGAGATAAACATTTACCAGCATTATCCAAACGCGCATTGATTTAATTGTAAAATTTGGAAATTGTGATTGTAGTCTTATTATTTGAGCGAGCAATCTCGCAACGCCGGGTTGCAAGTTGATAATAAACACACATGAGATCATCCATTAAATGCGTCTGTTAGAACCATAAAATACCAAAATAGTTCGCATGAATGCTGAATTAGAGCTTCAATTCCAATTTTAGTTTGTGGTGGCTTAAAAATCAATTTACTTTGAGAACAAGAAGCACATGAAAATTATTTCGATTGAAAAATCTTCAAGTTTTTCAATGAGTGCCCATATGAATTTTCAATAATTTTGCATCATATTTGAACTGGGATGCCTTACTAGTCATGCCAAATAGTAAAATTTGTTGAATCAATAAACTTCTAGTTTACTGTGACATGTGTGTCAATTGAATTAATTCTTGTATAATACAACATGAAAGAAAACATATGTAGCTTTTCATACAATTTTCTTCCCCAAAACAATGTTTGCAATATAGAGGTACTCTTTGTTTCCCTCATTTACAGTCTTCACATGGTATTTGTTCAAATGAATATCTTTAAAATTTAACGAATTTCTTTTGAGACTTCACTGAAAATAAAGTATTTTGTATTGCTAATTTTATTCCTTTAAGTAATATTATAATCGTTCTTCCGAAGCAATTAAATAATTTTATACTACCAAAAATTATAGCAGCATATCCATCATTGATCCATCTTTATTTAGATGAAGATTTTTCTACCTTTAAAGATAGCATCATCATCCGTATTTTTTTTAGACAAATAAGATATATGGAATATTATAAATACTAATATTAAATATAATGAATATAATAAATAATAAAAGATATCACACTAAAATATTAAATAAATAATGAAATATAAATATACTAAAATAATAAAAGATATATAAACATACTAAGCATAAAAATAAAATAAACATTTTTAAATAGTCATTCTTTTTTGTCCCACTTCTAGTGGTTATCAATATTTTGACACTTGAAACTTCATTTTAATAATTACAATTATAAGAGCCAAATTTATCATAATTATATCAATATGTCCATATCTACAACCACAAACACGAGCACGACCTCTTCTGGGATCATGATCATGAGTTCTAACAACATTCACTTTTGGGAATTGAGTAGAGCATGTTGGTTAAGTTATATGATTTTTCTAAATAATTATTCTATTCAACAACAAAAAGATAATAAATTAAATCAACATACTTCTTGAAACATTTCTCATGAATATTGTTGTTGTAGAGAGAAATTTGAATCACTAAAGTAGAGAATATTTTTCTCTAATGTGGCAGAATTTTACTCATTTACATATTAAAATCTACAATCCCATGTTCATCCAATTATGCTGTGCTTTTGAGAGAATGACCATCTTCTGGTGGTCAAATCTTTCTTTCATATTCTTCCTTAAAATGGACAGGTCCTTCACGGAAAGATATTTCATATTTAAATTTTAAAGAAGATATGAAGATGAAGAGACAAAGAAATATTATGACTTAAATTAACCCGATAATTGATTATTTTGCACGATGGCGTATGCTAGACCCATCTTGATTAAATGCATCTCGAGATCTAACATCCATGACAAATAATTTCATTTGGTGACTTCAAGAGCTGCAAATCCAAACTTTATAACATTTGACATAAGAAATAACGTACCTTTATATTCTTCAATCAAACTTCAAACAATGTATTAAACTGGTAGAGTCTCGTACTGATAATGTGTTATAAAACTACTATAAAAACAAGATAGAAAAGAAATCAAGAACTAAAGAACAAAAGTAAAATAAAATGAGTATAACTCTTATATATCTCTTGTATTACTTCATGTGTCAAAATATGTAAAAGAACCCTCACATATAAAGGGACCATATGATTAGCCTATACCTATACATACATATATATATATATATATATAGACACACATAAATCCCCACTATCTTCTACATGAAAAGGGGGCTACATGGGGGTTAATTACATGGGGGTTTTGGAAGTTTAAAGACATAAGAATATCAATGGACAAACAAATTATTAAGGGATTTATAAAAAATATTGCACTAAATATAATTTATAGAACAAAAAATATTATCCTATTTGCATTGCAAAGAGTAGAACCTTTTTAACCCCTTTCAATCAGTGTGTATAAAAATTAATTTACTTTTATTATTATTCAATTAAATATTATAATTTATTTTTAAATTATTATAATTTATATATAATTAAAGAAAATATGTAAATAATTTGATTAGTGTTATAAAATGGTAAGAATAAATGAGAATAATAAACCAAACTAATAAAAGTAACGAGAGATATCGAAAGTGAAAAGAAAATTTTATTAATGAACTTTCCGATTCCTTTGATACAAGTTGATTCGCATCATTCATATGCATTGGAATTATTGGAATGTATGCCCTCAAGGACTATGTATTTTGAATGGTTATATTGCAATAAAACAATTATTTATTTAATTTAGTTTGCTTCTTATATTATTGCGCATTTAAAGGTCCAAGTATGACAAGTAATGGCCTATGTGTTGGGTCGTTCTTTACAGTAAGGTATAGACTATGGGTACTTGTTGTACAAGTAAAATTATGTTCTTAGTCGTTTGATGGAACTGGGCGTTTTATCAAGGTAAGACTATTATGTCATGATTTCCAATGAGGAATGGTTTACCTTAAATCAATGAATAGATCACTCATGTCATAAGCATAAGCGTATTTCGAATACGTAGAACTGGACCTATAGTAGTGGTCTCTCTCAAAGTACTAGAATTATAGAGACCAAACTATTACTGCTACAGCGTGAACAGATACTCTCATACTTTAGTATGAGCTAGTGGTCTGGCAAAGCTAGAGTTTTACACTTTGGTATATGTTGGGTGAGATTTCTTTTGTAAGATCAATATCCTTGTATATTGGGTGTACTACTTTAGTTAGTTAAGACAAACTCATACAAAAGAGTTTCTATGCCTCATGACTTAGTGAGGATTATTCACCCCCTTGTGATTGTCTAGGTTAATCTAAATAATCTAAGGCCCGGGGAACATGACTTTACAACGTGTGCTTTTGGGTAGCTCTCAATGTTAAGCAAGTACATCCCAGTGAGTCATAGATTATCGGATTAGAAATCTAAGGATGGTAGATATCTTTGAGATGGGTGTTTGTACATTTATTCTATCTCATTGATAGGTGTTACATAGAGGGGTATTTCTGTCATTTCACCTGTAGGTCGGAGACTATGCTTTAGCAATATTATTCTTGGGGTCAATATTTCTATATGGTGATGAGCGAAAATATTTAAGATGATAAAATACAGCTATTTGATAGCAAGAATATTTTGGTCATTTTAGTAGCCATGAATAATATGTCTTTTGGTCTCCGGAGTAGCTCAAGTTACCATGGTGTTGTTCAAACACAATTTGGACTTATTGGATAATTGATTGGAAAATAAATTAAACTTATTCTAAGAGACCATTTAATTAATTATTTGGGCTGGAATACATTTATTAATTGGGCTGATATATATTGATATATATTAAGAGTCTAATTGGAATTAATTAATTAGTCTTGGGTATTTTATAAGGTCTAGAAAAGAAAATTAACTAATTAAGAGGTTTGGTCCAGTCTTGGACAGATTTTTTGAGCACAAAACCTAGTACTTTTAGGATTGGAAAATTTTGGTCATTAGGACTTGGTCAAGTCCTTAGCCGGCCTTGTTAAGGTAGTATCCAACTAGGTTTCAATTTTCCTTTCAGATAAGATAGTTGATTTTTTGGTTTCTTATTCCTCCATATCTTCTAGCTTGTAACTGCAATTGCCATTATCTTTTGTGACTAGATATGGGCCTTCCCAGACTAGGTCAAGTTTTCTTCCAAGATTTTGCCGACTAGCTTTGTTCTTTCTCAATACTAAATTACCAATATGAATGTTGCTTGTTTTAACTTTCTTGTTGTATGCTCTTGCCAAGCACCTCTTGTATTCTCCTTTTATGATCGCAGTTTTATCTCTTGTGTTGTCCAATAAAAGTAGATTCTCGTTTAACTTTTGATCATTCAGTTCTGGATCAAAGTGTTGTAATCTTACTGATGGAATGTGTATTTCAACAGGGAGTAGAGCCTCTGTGCTAAAACATAAGTTGAATGGAGATTCATGAGTTCAGGAATGGGGTACTGTTCTATAACTCCAAAGAACTTTGGGTAATTCATCAACCTATTTACCTTTGGAATTGTCGAGACATTTTATCAAGCCTTGTAGTATTGTTCGGTTTGTCGCCTCTACTAAACCATTGGTTTGTGGGTGAGCCACCGATGAGAATCTATGATCAATCTTCATTTCTTGACAGAATGTTTGAAATTTGGAACATGGACTTGGGGATGATGGTGCACTCCCTAATATGTATATGAAAAGCATTTAGTACGACTTTGGCTAATGTTACGCAACTAATATTAATATGGTTGGCTTTCTAGGATGCAAGTTTGCTTTGAAATTTATCTAGTAAGAAAGAAAAAGATGCTTTGGTGTAGGACAGAGATAAAGGGATGCCAAGATAAGTGTTGGAAGATGGCGATATGTTTAATTGGTTGGAAATGCAATTTTGGATAGAATCCGGAGTGTTCTGAGAGAAAAGAATTTTTTATTTGTGGAAGTTAATAGAGAGCCCGGAAATATTTGTGAAGTTAGTGATGATGTTTTGGATAGCTGTAGTGTTTTTCTTAGTTGCTTTGGAAAAAAGCATTATATCATCAACGAAAAATATATGGGCTATAAGAGTATTGTCTTTCCTTATAGAGATAGGAGTCCAATCACCAATGGTAACAGATCTATCAATTAGGAGGCTTAGGTATTCCATAGAAAGGATGAACAAGTAAGGGGAAAAGGGTTCACCTTGTCCTATACCCCTCGATGGGACAAAGGCAAGGGTGGGAGTTCCATTAAACAGTAAAAAGAGGGTGGAGGTGGAGATATAACTCATATGAGTTTGATAATATTTTCAAGTACATTTTTGAATTGAAGCATCTCATGGATAAAACTCCAATCAATTTTATCAAATGATTTTTCCAAGTCTAGTTTTAAAATCATGAATTTTCTAGAGTTCTTGGATTTATTTAGGAAATGCAAAATCTCGTGGGCAATAAAATAATTATCCGAGATTCATCCCTTGGAATGGGTTGATTATTCTACACAAGTAAGGTCATAGTCTTTAAATGCTAATTTTTGTGCAAATCTTGTAGATTAAATTAAAAAGGCTAATGGGGGAAATCGCTAGAGTGATTGGGGGTCCAAGACTTTTGGGATAAGAACTAAGAAGTTTGTGTTCATTGATGATGGTATACTACTAGAAAAAACTTGATTATCAACTAAAAAAAATTGTTGGTAATAAGCAAAATATTGTTGGTATTTGAGAACTACCAATAAAATTCTAACAAATGTGGTGCATTGGTAAAATGCTTGTTGATATTTTCTACCAAAAAAAGAGTAGTTTAGTCAGTTGGTAATTAGCAACAAAAATTATTGTTGATAAAAATTAATTATTGTTGGTATTTTAGTTTTACGTGTGAGTTTAAATTTTATAAGTTCAGTTGGTAATACCAACATGTTTTCCCCTTTTACGAACAACATTATCAGTTTGTAAAAGAGAACTTTCCAACAAAATAAATCAGTTGGTAAAGTGTTACCAACATAATTGTTGTTGGTAGAATAAATTATTTCATTAGTAAATTCAAGAAAATTATTAATTTTTTGTTGGTAATTACCAATTAAATTATATATTACCAACATGATATTTTGTTGGTTATTTCCAATAGAAAGCTATTGTTGGTAAAAGCCAACATATGTATTTCATTCATAACGACCAACTAAAATTTTTATGTTGGTAATATTTGTTGTTGAATACCAATAAATATTTTTATTGGTAATGTCCAACAAAAAACTTTGTTTCTTTCCAACAGAAAGCTTTTATTGGTAATTATCAACTAAAATTTTTGTTCGTAATATTTGTTGTTAAATGCCAACTTTGATATTTTAGTTGGTGATATTTGTCGTTAAATACAGACTAATATGTAAATTGGAATTTTTGGAGGATAATTACCAACATTAACATCTAGAAAAATTATACAACATTTAATTGGTAATAATTACTAATTATTTTTTATATATGGATATTTTCAACATTAACTCCCATTAGCAATCTGGTGTGAATCCACCAACAATTTATTTTTTAAGTACATTACCAAATTTTTAATGCTAGTATAATAACATTATTAATCAAGATGTAAACGTATAACAAAATTTATAGATTGTTCACCTCAAATTTGTAAATTTTCTCTGAAGTACCAAATAATATGTTCAACAAAAAATTTATGAGTATTGTCTACATAAAAATTATATTAAACCCTACCACTACTAAAAAAATGGACATTACCAACCGGAAGATACCAACTAATCATTTTATGTTAATATTTACCAACACATTACTAATTAATTACCAACTGATTTAAAAATTAGAGAAATTTAAGTAATTTCCAACTGATTACAAACCGATTATTTTTCATTGGAAAATAATTGGTTGGTAATAAGTTGGAAATTAGTTGGTATTTTAGTGGGACAATATTTTCCAACTAAGTAGCAATTATAAAATTCATAATTGGTAATTATTTTTGTTAGTAAGCTAGTTGGTAATTTGGCGGGAAAGCATTTGACAACTAAATACTAACAGAAATTCCATTGTTGGTAATTATTTTATTGGTAATTTATTTGCTAATTTGTCGTAAAATTATTTACCAACAAAAATTAGTAGTTTTTAATATTTATGTTGTAATTTAGTTCATGATTTGTCCAAAAGGTATTTTCCAAGTAATTAGCATCAAGAAATTATTATTGGTAATGTTTTTTTTTTTTTCACTTATTTAAGATGTAATTTGAAGAAAAAATATTTTATAAACGATTACTAAGGAACAACTAATTCCCTGTTGCTATCTCTCATTAGCTAGTTAAACATAATTTTCACCGACAAATTACTGTATGAAACAATTCTTTCATACTATTTATAGTTAGTTTTTCATTAGTATTTTAATGCTAACAAATATTACTAACATATTATAATAATCTTGTTGATAGTTTAGAAAGTTATCCAACCACCTTTGCTAATATTTTTTCGATAGTAATTATGGTTTGTTTGAAAAAATTCAGTTTGCTAAAAGCATTTATCAACTTTTCATATTTAATTATAATTGTTTATATCATATTCCTATAGATTAATTGGATAGTAAATAAAATAATTTAAAAATTCAATACATAAACTAATTTAAAAATTCATTTACTAACTTACATGTTTTAAAAGTGGTAAATCATTTAGATTTAGAAATAAAATAAAACAAATACATACTAACCATTTAGATTGACATCTCTTATAGGTATCTTGATAAGTTGATATTGAACAAAATATTTATCAATACAAACGAATAAAAAACTTATATTCAATGATAATATTCATCCTGTGTTTGTAGCATAAACTTTTTGACAATAGTAAATCCAAAGTATATCATCTTTATCAATAATAGAAACAATGAGGATGAAAAATAGGCTATGAAAAAATGTCTAATAATTTTTAAAATATTATTTCTTCAATTTATTATAACTTGTTAATAAATATAGTATCCATACAACAATATATCGATACAGTTCATGGGATGGATGTTATCAATAATTTTTTTCAAGCAATAGAAAAACTAAAATATATAAAATAATCCAAACAACTAAATATTACCAATATCAAAGTATATTAAAACAAGGCACAACCAACTAAATAGTTTGTAAAAGTAGAGGGTTATGTTTTTACTTTCCTAAATATATGTAGAATAATGTTAACATCATACTAAGACTTATTTGAATCTTTAAGATGGTTAATTTCTTTTGTCAAGGATATAACTTGTGATAGCAAGTGCTCATCTACTTCTCGTAGTTCTTGAAAAGTCATGCCAACGACTCTTTGTACTATTTCATTCACGCTTTGTTGAAACTTGGGAGTTTGCACATAATTTAGTGGTGGCACTAATGCTGGTGACTTCTTTTTTGTTGATATCTCTAAATAATCTTGAGAGAGAGACCCCATGCCATAGATAGCATTACCTTTAGGTGGTCCAACAACTCGCAACCAAACATCAACCTTGTTAACCAATTTAGCTTGCTCACCCTCAATAGTTTGGCTGCAAGAAGTTCCTTTTCCTTTTTCAACTCTTTCTGAAACATGTTCTACAACAATGCCATAACGCAAGAGAATAAATTATCTTGCAAAATAAAATAATAAGAAACCATGCATTTGCCCACAAAACCTATAGCTATAAAGTAAATGTATAAATTCATGCATCAGTTAAATGAAATGGTAATTATGATCGAGATAATGATTTAAGTATAAGTCTTATTATTATATATAGCAGAACTCAACATGAAGTAAGTATGCATATACCATTAGTACTGCTTGATTAAAGCAAATTCAATTTGAAAAGTAACTTAAAATGCTCCATAGCAAAGATCTCCCTTTTCCAAATTAAATAAAAGCTATCAACTTAAAATAAGCATAGATAATCTTCAGCAAATTAGAAATAGCCCTAACATGTATATAAAGCACTAATTATGCCATTTTCTGATGTATTACATGGAAAGATAGCAGACCTATTGCCATAGTTTATGTAATAGCATTTATTTTCTACTTGTTCTTGTCCCATTTTCAGATATTTTGGTTTTGTTATAGAATTCTAATATTAAATTACCAGGAAAGGAAGAGTACACAGTGTTGTGTTTGGTGAATGTAATATTGAATGTTTTATCTTCAAAATTTTCATAACACTACATCTCACCATAATCATTTCAAATTCACATTACTCTTACAAGTTTGGACCTTTATGCCTATTTATTTATGAATCCATGTTTTTGTTTTTCCATTGTTTCTTTCTATGGATTATTTGCTTACATTCCATCACATGCTTTAGTATGAATTCCGGAGAAGAAACTATCTAATGTTTTAAAAAGTTACATATTGCTTGTGCAGGTGATCATGAGAATCAATTATGGTCAAAGTGTTAGCATCAGTGGACTAGAAGGGAAGTTTCTTTGGTAGGATTTGGGGGAGGCTTATGGTCAATTAGAGGAGGGAATTATCAGATGGCTAATGGGTTATTCAATCATTAATGTGCTATTGTATCTCAATGAAGAAATAAAAACTCTTTCCCACTTTGATGGTTTTTATAAGCTGAATTCGACTAAAGGAGATAGTTACACTAGTGATGTCGCTGAGATTGCCACACCTTTAGATGAGCTGAATATTCATTTTAAACTTGAAATTTACATTCCTAAAAGAACATTGCAACAATTTTAGACGTCTATCAAATTCATGTTAAAATTGGGTTCTGGATCACATACCTAGAAATTGTCACTTTTTGATGCACTTACCTTTGATTAATCAGTTGTAATTATCGAGTTTTCTCTTGTTTCCAAGTTACTACATGAGAATACAAAGACATGCATAAAGATAGAAATTAGCATTAGGTATGCACTTACCTCTGATAAATTAGCATTATGCATTTTATCTACCAAACAATCAATTGGAACATGTATATATATTGTAAAATGGAAAGTCAAATAGAAAACATGTATATTTATATTATAATGCATTTTATCTGAGTGGAAATAAACCAAATATTTTACAAGCATGCAAAACAAGTGCGCAACCTTATATGCCCACAGGAATAAAACTATGTATTTTATGGAGGCAAAACCGTAGGAAACTTTTGAAATACCGAGAAATACTAATGAACTACACTAAGCTTTTCTCCTATGATTACACTAATACAAAATAAAACAAGGGAATTTGATCCATAATAAAATAATTGTAGAAAAGATTATTAGCAATCAAAAATTTCATTAAAAATTGATAGGTATAAGATGGACATAATTAACTTAACTGACCTTCTTGTTGTATCAATGACTCTGGGTAGAAGAAAAAATAATGGAGATAGCTTTGGGGGAGAAAACAATGAGATTTCTGAACAAGAAAACCGTAGGTAGGAAAACACAGAGGAGAAGGAGAAAGAGGGAAGAGGTTGTTTAGCAGTAAAATTTTGGTTTAGATTTTCATTATCTGTTTCCGTTTTTATTATTTTTGATAGAGGTTGAGAGTGGAGGGAATTCACTAAAAAATATTAATCTTCTTTTTTAATGAAAAGGACTTTAAAATTTAGAGATGTCAGGAGGGAAATCAAAAATCAAAATCCCACTCCTTAAAACATGGTGATCTAATACCATATTTCTCTTTTAACTTTTCTAATTCATAGGAAAAATTAGTATACATAAAAATTAAATATCATCTATGTTAATTTAAAATTTATGTACAAATATTATTTTAAACTATTTTTTTTTTAAATTTTAAATATGTAAAAAGTTTGTTTGTATTAGAATTTAATTTGTTATTTAATATTTTTTTATTTTCTCAAAGAATATTTACTTGAGATATTTTTTTATTTATTTTCAATTTGAAAAAGTATCGTTATCTAAAACACATTTTAAATTTTTACAAAAATTTAAATAGATAATAAAGAATAAAATTAAAAGTTGAATATTAAATCATTAGTTAAGATTTATTATAAATTGAAAAGGAAAATCAGGTAAAAAGGAGAATATCACATAT
Organism: Marsdenia floribunda; assembly: GCA_035583425.1. Classification (NCBI taxonomy): domain Eukaryota; kingdom Viridiplantae; phylum Streptophyta; class Magnoliopsida; order Gentianales; family Apocynaceae; genus Marsdenia; species Marsdenia floribunda. The sequence continues at coordinate 11,694 of JAXGGT010035982.1, forward strand.
ATATAAGTGACATATCATTAGATAATAAATATCTCATAACACTTCCAATATTTGTCGACAACAACTAAGTTGTAATTTTCTTCTGCTCAAATAGAAAATTTTAAGAGAGAGATTCTTGAACCTTAAAATGAACAATTCTTGCTCATACACAAAAATATATGGACTTGAAAATTTCAAGGGAGGAAGTTGAATTTGCATGTCCTGTGGCTTGCAAATATATACAATTAGCAGAAAATTCCTTTAGTATACTTTAATGTGATCACAAATCTTGCCTAAGGCATAAAAAGAGTTCTGTCTTGTGTATACAGAACACTTTTTTTCTTACGTCTCACATTGGGGGGTAGAGGAGGAATATTCTTGTATCTTTGAGTAGAAAATAATATTTTTAGGCAACATAAGTGTGTGTGCTACATTTAAAATTTCTCATGGTTGAGTACCCAACGAAGGACTCTTACCCTTTGGGTTTCTTTGTGTCTCATGAACCAAGTTTTCCATCCATCAACTATTTTTATATATTTTCAATATTGATAGGGAATTAAGAAAACCTTTTAGAAAAAGAATAAAAGAATAGTCCTGTAGAAATTGAAAATTAGACCATTGAATGCAATATAAAATCAAGCAACAACTTATGATAACCTATGACTGAAAATGCTCAATTACCTATTCATAAATGCTTCCTCAATTCTTCTTAGTAATTTCGTAAAATATTTGATCTACGTTATATTTTTTCAGTTTACAGTGTCATCAATAATAAGAATTGAAGAACTATTTATGAGGAGTTAATATAACATTTTCACTCGCAAGTTATCATAAGGAGCTGCTTGATTTTATTTGATGATTTTCATTAGTATTATTTATTGTCTTTTGCATTTTGTTATCCAATGCATACTATTAATCAAGAACACACACGATCTAAACGTAAACAAAAATAATGTATATTTCTTTCCAATATGGGAGATTAATATATATATATATATATATATAAATATTTAAAATTTTACCAGATGACAAGTAAAACTTAATTATTCTCAACTACGTTATCACCCATTAGCCTCCCTCCCCTCTAAGAAAACCATAAAAACCAAATGCAAAAGCTGCAGGTGTACAATCCTTGTCCACCCCCACCCACTATCCCCCCCGCCCCTCTTCAGTCTTCTCCCACCAAAAACCCACAGCACACCTGTGTCTCCCACAGACCCACTGGTGTGTATGCTTTGTATGATTAAAATAATAGCATAAAACAAGTAGAATGAATCACATAAGTTTGTCACGTAATC
>JAXGGT010036020.1:0-12965 GCA_035583425.1 Marsdenia floribunda
TTTATGCTAATGAATAATTAATAAGTTTAAACAAAATTATTTCTAAAAAATATAATTCGTGAATATATTACAACTTTTCTTAGATATCAATTATATTTAATATAATAAATTATCAATCAACAAGTTTTATTTATAAAAAAATGATAGAAATTTCTTATATAATTTTTTTGTTACTTATAAATTTAAATTGACAAAAGAACTTTTAATTTTTAAACTTAAAACATTATATTTTAAATCATACTTTTATATATACATATAAAAATAACAGCTAAATAAAAGTATTTTATTATTTTATATATATAAATTATAGTTAAAAATAAAATTAAAAATTATTCTTCTCGAGACAAATTTTTTATGTGGCAGAAAAGAGTTAGGTGAAATATTTCGATTGGCTTGCTGCACAAAGTGACTGTATAACAATATGAAAATATAGGACTTGGGATTTAGTGTAGGGTTTATGAATTTTAATTATCTTTTAAGGATTAGAGTTTAAGATTTTAGATTAAAAATTTTGGAATTTTCTGTATTGTTTTTTTGTAAAACTATCCATTATTGATGTTTTTTTATATTAAAATAAACTTTTCTATTTAATTTTATATAGGTAAGGAGTATATTTACCAACTATTGTTATGATAATATAAAAAATTTTAAGTTTAATTATATTTTATTGGTATATTAAGATATTTAGAGTATATTTAAAATTACTTATTAAGATTTTGTCGTTTATTCAATAAAAATATTATATTGGTATTTTTTTTTTCCTTCTAGAGGTTGCTGGATGTTAGTAAATAATTATATTTTAATATTAAAAATATTTTTCAAATTGTTTAAATTATTTACAAATTTGAAGTGTATTCAAATTCTATTTATCAAAAATATCAAAAATCTTAAAAATATATGACCCTTTAAATAGTATTATAGTAATATATATATATATATATATATATCAAATTTTTAAACCATATTTCCTTAAAAGATGAATATTTATAATTATACTCGTATAATATTATAAACTATAGAATATTAAGGTTAAATTGGGTGAAAAAAGAATATAAGAAATAATTAATTTAGTTGTGTTAATATATATATATATATGTATGTATTCATATAAGTTTTTGTTATGTAAATTATTATCCAAAATTACCAAATTCAGACGAAAATAACATGAAAATTTAATTGTCTACAAAAAAAAAAAATTAATGACTTATTTGTCCAAATAATAAAAATATATATATAAGGATTAAGATTTCCAATTTTCCAAATTAACAATAAACAAAAAATTATTTAGAGAAAAAGTACTAATGCATTAGGATATAAATGGTTGCTCGAAAAATATTTTTTGGCAAATTTACAAGTTTAATCCCCACTACTGGACTTTGGTGAAATAGGTTCCTGAATTAGTTTTTTTTTGTCCAAATAGATCCTAAACTATTCAAATTGTGTGAAATAGGTTCTTCCGCTAACATTTTCTATTAAAGTACTGTTAAGTTTTTTTAAAAAAAAAAAAATTTGTCCAAGGGCATTTTGGTCTTTTTACTTACAAAATAGATCCCAAATTATTTAAATTGTGTGAAATAAGTTCTTCCTTTAACATTTTCTATTAAAGTACTGTTCAGTTTAAAAAAAAAAAAAAAATTTGCCCAAGGATATTTTGGTCATTTTACTTACAAAATAATAATTAAAAAAAAAAAAAAGGGGAACAAAACGGTCAATTGATTTTGGGTTTCGTTTGGTTTTCGCAGATGAAGTTTGGACCTTTAATCACATTTGGCTATCATTTTTTTTCTGGATAAAGATTGATTGCCGCTTTTGATCCTAGCTAGTAAGATTTAGCCGGTTATAAGTGGTACTGATTTTAGGGCCAGCGCTTGGATCAACGCCGGCCACTGCAAGTTAGGATCCGACATGGGAGAAAATCTGACGTTGATGCTGCAACGTAGCCACCGCAGGGAATTTGTTCAACTCGAAGGAACCCCATGGATCCGAAATTCGTTCAATTGACCGTTTTCTTTTTTCATTTTTTTTTTTTAATTTTTAATTTCATAAGTAAAAAGCTCAAAATTCCCTCGAGCAATATATATATTTTTTTTTAAAAAAAAAAAAAGACTTAACCGCACTTTAACGGAAAATAGTAACGGAAGAACTATTTCACACTATTTGAATAGTTTGGAAGCTATTTGGGCAAAAAATTAATTCAAGGACCTATTTCACCAAAGTGCAATAGTTTGGATACTGAGCTTGCCAATTTAAAGTGCAAAACATTTTACTTCTTAATTGAAAATAGATTATGGTGTGTTATGTATAAAGTATAGGAATTAATTTTGAAGAAATAATATTGGAGAATTTGTCGTTTTAATCCTTATATTTTTATTATTTAGACAAATAGATTTTTTTTTTTTTAATAATTGGATTCCTATTTTATTTTCGATTGGATAAAGGGATTATTCTAACAAAATTTTAGTAATTTTCAATTGCAGAAATTCAAATAAGTCCTATGAAGGGCATTTTTGTCATTTGCAATTACATTAACTTACTCAAATCTTATTAAATTTTTATTTCAGTGATTGAAAATTACCAATATTTACCTAAAGGGTCTTTTAGTCCAATTGAAAACAAAATAAGAATTTAGTTATTAAAAAAAAAAAAAAAATCCATTTGCTCAAGTGATAAAAAAAAAAAACAAGAATTAAAACGTTCAATTTTCCATACAATAAAAAAAACTTATTTAGAGAAAAAAATAGTGATGTATGAGGATAAAAATAGTTGCTCGAAAAATAGTTTTGGAATATAGTTAAAATGTTAAAACCAAAAATTGAAAAGATATTTTTCTAAAATTGGTAGATATTTTAGAGTTGTTTGTTTTTCCTTACCAAGAAAAAGAAGTTTTTGTCCAATTATTGCCTACAAACAATCTATAAAGAGTTGAATGTTACTATTATGTAGCAAGAGAGTTTTCTATATATATATATATTTTTTAAAAAAAATTTGAAGCATTTTTAATTCTAACATATCTCGCACTACCAATTGAGTTATACCTCTTTGACTATTATTTAGCTAGAGTTATATATAATTTTTTTTTTCCAAAAAAATTAATGTGCATTAATTAAGAAAATATAAGAAGGAAAAGAGAATAATAAATGATACAGTATTTCCATTTAGGTAACTTAAGTAGAAAGGAAAAAAAAAAAAAAAAACACAAAAGAAGTGCCCTTTTTGTTATTTTTTTATTTATCACAAAAAGAAATTAAGATACATTTATTAATATTTTTCTCTTAATACCTCTATAATTAATATTTTACAATTGACACTTATTAATTATTCTTATAGAAGAAAGTAAAATTAAAAACATATTTTAGTCTTTTCAACTAAAAGATGCATAAATTCTTGTATTTTTAAGCGGTGTGTTTTCTTGTTTGTTTCAAATAATAATAATAAAAAAAAAAACGAAGGGAGTATAATTTTTTATAAAGTTTCCTAAAAGATATTAGTCAAGAAAAGGATAAAAAGAAAAGAAAGAAAAAGAAAAAAGTTTGTTGATTGAGTATAGTCAATGCCTGAAAATGAAATTAAATTGTTGATGGGCATAAACGACGTTTGTGGTTTCTTGATTTTATGGAAAGATGATCTGTTGTTGGGAAATTAAGAATATGATTTTCGACACTTATTTATTGACGAATAGAAGTTAGAGTTCATCATGCTTGCCAGAATGGCGTCCGAGGCTTCCACCGGAGGTTTCATAAGGGGCTATTGTGTGGCAGTTACAGCAGGTAAATTATTGATCACTCCCACTTTCTAGATTGACTGATTGTTGTGACTATTTTGGCCTTTCTCCCTGCTCTTCCATCTATGTATGTCCTCTTTCCGGCAAAACACAGTATGGTACTTCCTTTTCACACTTTTCCCCGGAAAAAATATATATATATATATAAATTGAGATGTCTTTTTTTTTTTTTTCTTTTTGTTAATGTTAAATGGAATTAAATTTTCATGTGTTCTAAAATGTTAAACTTATTATAGAGAGAGATGTTATTTATGCTCTTAACACACCCCCTGACCACAAGGCCCAACATGTAGACAATAATTAACAAATGATGTAATAGCAAGGATTGAAACTTAGAACCTTTAACTCTGATACTGTGTTAAATTGAGTTAAATTATCACATATTTTAAAAGTTTAAGCTAATATGATCAAGTGTCAATAAATTCTTTTACAGTTCTAATCTTTGATTTGACTAGTGAATTTCTATTCCAGCATGGCCCGGCGGTGTTCTATTAAATGACTCTTTCTTGAACAAGTTTTACCCAGTGGCGTACCGGAGGATGATGAACTCGCACCCCGATAGTACCGGTAGCAACTACTGCCTGGATGATGGCTTTATAGAATGAAAACCCTTCGTATGGCCCTTCTATTTGGCTGCTCTAACGGCTACTTTTCTTGCATCCTACAGTACTAGAAGGCTTGGCCGTAGGCATACCATGTTAATTGCTGGCGTTTTCTTCGTAGTTGGAATCATCCTTTACACTGCAGCTCAAGATATTGCCATGAATTATATTGGCAGGATTTTACTTGGATGTGGGGTTGGTTTTGCATTGCAGGTAAATATATATATATATTGTTTGACTTTCACATGTTTAATTAGTTGGGTTGGCTAATGTAATTTGACTCATCTAATATTACTTTTTGTATCTAAAAATCTTGTTAACATTTAACATCAAGCTCGTAGAGTTTTGAGTTTTGCTCAAATAAAGACCTTCTTGACTTCTACGTGGTGTTTAGAGTCAAATTAAGGACCTCAATTCTCAATTGTGTAAAATCAAAGATTTACTAACTAAAGAATATTGATAGACACATGTCAGGATACAAACCATTTGAGGTCTCCAAAAGAAAATGTGATCTCATAGTGAAGACTTGAATTTATATTAATTTGAAATTATAAATTGAAGATTGCTTGAAATATATATATATATATATGATGTCAAAATGCAGACAGTTCCAATATATATACTTGTCTGAGATTGCACCCACCAGAATACGTGGAGCACTCAACATCTTATTCCCACTCAACGAAGGTTGGCATTCTCCTCGCCCAAAATGTTAATTATGGAACATCAAAGTAAGTCCCATTTTGTTGGGTTTGGATTCTTTTTTGTTCCACTCTGTACCTCATTTTTCTTTTCTATCATAATAAGATAAACCTATTAGAATTATGATTATAATTACACAATTCATCACAAATTTTACAATGACATGAACATGTAAATGCATGCATATATATATATATATATATAACAATTACCAAATGACATTATTTTCTTTTAAAGTTAGCGAGTAGGGGGTTGTACATAATTTTTCGCTCATCTTGATCCAATAGTGACTTTTTATTTTTCTTATTTTTCTTATCATACTTATGTCAAGAACAACAATCATGACTTTCACTAGAAAAATTAATAAATTCATTGTTTGGTTCTTTGGCTTAAACTTTCAAAAGATGTCTTGTTTTATGCTATTCTGCTGATTGAGATTTCATTTCCTTGTAAGCATTTACAGAATAAGAGGAGGATGAGGTTGGAGGTTATCATTGGGATTGGATGGAATTCTTGCAGCAATCTTTACCATAGGTTCCTTTTTTATAGTTGAAACACCTATCAGTCTCATCGAGCGTGGTCATTTGGAGAAGGGAAAAAGGGTGCCAGATTTGAGGTACTAATAACAATATTGAACCTGAACTTTTAGAACTTGTTGAGGCCAGTAGAGTTGCTAAACAAGTGAAACATCCTTTTAAAGACCTCCTCAAGAAAAGAAACAGACCTCAATTGTTCATTACAGTGGTATTTAAGGTCAGTTCATGAAAAAACTTAATTTATTACCCCCTTTTTTCCCTTTTATCTTGAAGTTATTGATTAATCTGGAAGGAATCTATGGTATTGGTGCCGTCCTTTATGAGATTTGAACTCAGGGCCTACACTTGAGGGGAGTCACTACTTTTTGTATGATAAGGAAAAAAACCTAAGGAGTATATTTATACATCAAAGATCAGGCATAAATTAGGGGCGGCATTCTAGCAATTAATGCATAAATAATAAATTGTAATTAATTGTTGCAAATTTTCTATTGGTTCACCGGAATCAATTTCATCAAATATTATGTACCAGTTTTTCTACAGACAATCTGGTACGACTTTTGAATTGTAGGTTTTTATGCAGCTGTTACTATTGATGTTGTCCATGTGATATCTACCGTAATCTCAATGTTGTTTGTGGACAATGAAGAAAGCTCTTGCTTGAGGCTGGTTTGCATATGTTCTTGTCACATTTTTTGATAGCTATAATCTTGGGAATCAAGGTTAAGGATCATTCAGCTAATATTTCCCATGGTTTAGCAACTTTTGTGGTGATCCTAATCTACACATTCCTTTCTTCTTATTCATGGTCACGGAGGGCTTTGGGTTGGTTAATTCCTAGTGAAACCTTCCCTCTTGAGATTCGATCTGCTGGACAAAATGTTATCGTCGCTGTCCACTTTCTATTCGAATTCATGATATGGAGTACCTTTGTCCCAGTGCTTTGTAGTTTCAAGTTTGGGTTATTCTTCTTCTTCTCAAGCAAAGTATTAGTCATGTCCTTCTTCTGTGTGCTTTTTGTCCTCCCAGAGACCAAAAACATACCTATTGAAGGGGAGAGAGTTTTGAAGCGGCATTGGCTTTGGAAGAGGTTCTTGGATGACTAAGGTGATGAAGAAATAAGTAATAGGTGAAATAGTGGATGATGGCAAGAAAAATGGACATGAATGGTGTAATTAATTATGGAGTATATATATATTTTTTAAAAAAAAATGTGAGTCATTTTTGCCTTTAACGTGACTCAAACCAATGACCTCTTGTATCATGAACGTGATTTTGTCGTGTTATGTTTGATTTGATAGAATAGAGAAAGACCAAAAAAAAAAAAAAGGAAGTAAAAGAAGACCACGTTTGTTGACTGAGATATATTAAAGAGGATAGAGAATAGTCAAAATGACAATGTAGGTGGAAAAGGAAGGAGACGTTTGTGGTTTCCATGCCATATTCATGATAACCCATCCTCTTCTCATCCATTTCGCAATCCCTATTATTATTTTGCTACTTATATATGGTTTAGGAATCGATTAATACTTCATACATAGCCAAACAAACGCTACCCACCAGTAAGAAAGTCCATGGGGTAGATAAAATCTTTTACAAAATTTACACATAAAATGACTGAGAAAGTTTGGAAGGAGCATTGCCTCTGGAAGAGGTTTAAATGAATCATAATGGCGATGAAGAAATTGGTGAAAAAGTGGATGGCAACAAGATTGGTTGTGCTAATGGATTATAATTAGATCCAACTTCACAGTTGTGAAAAAAAAAAAAAAAAAAAAAAATCTTGGGTTTGTAATATTTTTTGTATACTAAAGAAAATCTTATATATAAATATAAAATACGTAATAGTATCATTTTACTAGGTACTACTAGCAAGGTATACGTAAAGATGAAAGTTTGATCAGAAAGAAAAAAGTACTTGTACTGTATTCTCCCTCTGTTAACCATAGCTTAATTGATTTTCAATGAATTGAGCTAAACCTCAATAGAAATATCATATGATATGATTATTACTTATAATTGCACCCCTCATGCAGATTGACTTTTATTCCAGCTCGTACGTGATCCTCGCACTAACAATCAAATCAAGGGTATCGTGTATCATTTAAAAGTAGCCTAATAATTCTGCCAAATTAAGACTTTGGTCGTTTTTAAAGTGCAAAACATTTTATTTCTTAATGAAAAATATATTACCCAGTGTGTTATGTGTAGAGTGTACAAATTAATTTTTAAGAAATAATATTGAAAAATTGGTCGTTTTAGTTCCTATATTTTTATTATTTGATAAATAGATTATTATTATTTTTAATAATCAGATCTCTTGTAAAAAAGAGTTCTTCTAGCAAAATTTTAGTAATTTTTAGCTACCGAAATTCAAGTATCAAGTACCCATAAATCTTTTGGAAAATATTTTAGTCATTTATAATCTTATTAACTTACTTAAATCTTAATAAACTCTCATTTCAGTGGTTGAAAATTACCAAAATTCAGCTAAAAGGATCTTTTAGTCCAATCGAAAATAATGTGAAAATTCAATTGTCTAAAAAAAAGAAAAAAAAGATTAAAGACTCATTTGTCAAAATGATAAAAAAATAAGAATTAAAATATCCAATTTTCTAAATAATAAACAAAAAATTATTTAGAGAAAAAGTAGTGATGTATGAGGATAAAAATATTTTTGGAACATAGTAAAATATTAAAACCAAAAATTGAAAAAGTGCTTTTCTAAAATTGGTAGATATTTTAGAGTTGTTTGTTTTTTCCTTACCAAGAAAGAGAAGTTTTTGTCCAATTATTGCTTGCAAACAATCTATATGGAGTAGAAGGTTACTATTCTATAGCTAGACTTATGTTTTTAATTTTTTTTTTTTTTTAAAAAATATTAAACGTCATGTGTCTTTTTATTAAAAATATTAAAAATATTTTTAATTATATTATTTTTAAAGAATAATTAATGAGTATTGCTTCTTAAGAAAATATATGAAGGAAAAAAGAATAATAAATGATACACTATTTCCATAAGGTGATTTAAAATAAAAGAAAAAAAAAAAATCTCGTTTTCTCCAGAAGGTGACGAGTCTTTTTATTTATTTATTTATTTATTTATCACATTAGAAGATCACTATACATTTATTAATATTTTTTCTTTAATACCTCTATAATTAATGCTTTATAATTTATACTTATTAATTATTAATTGTTATTATGGAAAAGGTAAAATAAAATGATATTTTAGTCTATTAAACTAAAAGATATATAATTTTTTGAATTTTTAAAGAGTGTTTTTCTTTTGTCCGCTACAAATTAAAAAAAAAAAAAAAAGAATACGAAGGGAATATAATTTTTTATAAGTTTCATGATGGATCGGAATTTGTAATTTGTAATTTGTGACCAATTTATTTCCAAATGATATATTGCCCACTCATTACGCGCCAAATCGTTTAGATATTAGTCGAGAAAAAGAAAAAAGAAAAGAAAGGAAAAGAAAAATGAAAATTATTGCATATGAGACGTTTGTGGTTTTCCTTCAACTCCTCTTATATATGTATTCTCATCCTATCCATTTCGCCATCAAAAAACTTAATTATTGCATGCTTCCATTATTAATTTTAGCCTCTAATTTCTTCTCTCTCTCTCTCTCTCATATATTAATTCTTCAAAAGATATAAATGCCTCTAAAATCTGTATTATCCAACTCTTACTTCATGATCATTTGCACAAGTCTAACCTCTTCAATTCTGTGTTACTATACTTAATTATTTGTTCCATTTCTTGTTTTTTGTTTTTTGTTTTTTTAAATTTATTTCCCTTTTCTTGATATTATATATGGGAAGATGATCAGTTGGTAGAAAAGAATATAATTTCGGACACTTATTTATTGACGACCAGAAGTTAAAGTTCATCATGCTTGCTGGACAATTCTCAGCCTATTCTGGAGTGGCATCAGAGGCCAAGATCACCACTATATTGATCATTTGTTGCGTCATAGCTTCCACGGGAGGTTTCATAGGTGCCTATTGTGTGGTAGTTACAGCAGGTAAATTATTGATCACTCCCACTTAATTTCTAGATTGATTTTTGTGGCTATTTTGGCCTTTCTCCCAGCTCTTCCATCTATGTCCTCCTTCCGGCAAAACACAAAATGGTACTTCCTTTTCACACTTTTCTTCCATTAAACTAATAGAGAAAAATTATTTATACTCTTAACATACCCCTAACCACTAGGCCCAATATGCATATTGTAGACAATAATCAATAAATTATGTAATAGCAAGGATTTGAATTTAAAACTTCCAATTCTGATATGATGTTAAATCGAGCTATATTATCACTTGCTCTAAAAGCTTAAGCTAATATGATTAAGTGCCAAGAAATTCATTTATAGTTCTAAGCTTTGAATTTGATCAGTGCATTTCTGTTGCAGGCGCCGGCGGTATTCTATCAATGAACTCGAACCCCAATAGCACCAGTAGCAACTACTGCCTAGATGATGGCTTTGAGGAACGAAAACCCTTCGTATGGTCCTTGTATTTGGCTGCTCTAACGGCTACTTTTCTTGCTTCCTATACTACTAGAAGGTTTGGCCGTAGGCATACCATGTTAGTTGCTGGCGTTTTCTTCATAGTGGGAATCATCCTTTACAGTGCAGCTCAAGATCTTGCCATGGTTTATATTTGCAGGATTTTACTTGGATGTGGGGTTGGTTTTGCATTTCAGGTAAATATATATATATATATATATATATATATATTGTTTGATTCTCACATGTTTAATTAGTTGGGTTCACTCATATAATTTGATTCATTTAATATTTCTTTTTGTATCTAAAAATCTTGTTAACCATTTAACATCAAGGTGGTAGGTTTTGATTCTTGCTCAGATAAAAAGCTTCTTGACTTCTACATGGTCTTTAAATTCAAATTAAGGACCAAAATGGTCAATTGTGTAAAATCAAAATTTTACTAATAAAAGAATATTGATAGAAACATGTTAGAATATAAACCATTTGATGTCTCCAAAATAAAATGTGATCTCATAGTGGATACTTGAATTTATATTAGTTTGAGATTCTAAATTGAAGATTGCTTGATGTACGTATGATGCCAAATATAGGCAGTTCCGATATACTTGTCTGAGATTGCACCCACCAGAATACGTGGAGCACTCAACATCTTATTCCAACTGAACGTGAATGTTGGCTGTCTCCTCGCCTACATTGTTAATCCTGGAACATCAAAGTAAGTCCCATTTTGTCGGTTTTGGATTCTTTTGTCACTTTGTATATCTCATTTTTCTTTTCTGTTTCATAATAATAAGGATAAACCTGTTAAAATTAAATGACGTTATTTTCTTTTAAATCTTACGAGTAAGAGATTTTACAAGTTATAACCTTCAGGGCAATGAACATAATTAATTTGTAGAAAAATAATAGCAGAATAATGAGATTAAAAATGAATAACAAGGTAAGTGAAAGAAAAAATGGACACAAAAAAAATTTATGTGGGTCGGCTAGAGGAGCTTACGTCCAAGGGCCAAGGGTAGAGCTGTAAACAAACCAAGTTATTTGCAAACAAAGCTCGTTCGAGCACGTTTATACTCAATTAAAGCTCGTTTGTTTATTAGAAAAATCGAATTCAATCATTTACTAATCTCGATTAATTTTTCAGCGAACTCAAACAGTGTTCGCGAACAAGTTATAATATTTATATATTATATAAATTATTATTTTAATAAAAAAAATTATAATATTTAGGTTAGGGTTTTCCTCACATATATAAAACTTTTCCTTCTTTTCTTTCTTCCTCCCCACTATTGACAACTCTCTAGTCTCTCCTTTTCTTAGACTCTTGAGCAGGAGAAACCCCTCAAACTTGCCATTCCATTTCACGATTAGTAAGAAATTAGTAGAAAATTTTTGGAATCTACAAACTCCTAAAGGTAATCGATCCTTGTCTGGATTCATTACTAGAAGCTAACACCAGTGGGTCAACAACAATGTCATTTTCATCCTCTTCCAATAAAGCTTCCAACCACATCGTCGGAGCTGACTGGAACGTCACTAGCCCTCCACCCTTACTCAACCTGTTTCCTCCAGCACCTCCCGTTTGCATCTGTCAAACCATTTCCACTCCCTTACTCGTGGGATCTTCACTTCAAGTCAGTTTCTGCTCTTCTTTTTTCTTCCTTTTTCTTCAAGTTGTTTCTTTATCTTTTGTTTTGTTTTGCCTTCTTTTCTTTTTTTTTTTTCTTCTCTCTCTGGTTCTCAAATCAAAATTTCCTTCTGGAGGTAAAAAAAATATAAAACAAAAAAAAAAAAAAAAAAAAAACCAAAATCAAGAAGAATAGAAAGAAGAGAGCTGGATTGTTCCTTCCCTTTTCTTGTTCAAGAACTAAGGCCACAAGCTAACTTCAGTTAGTTCTGCTATGAGATAATCTGGTTTTGACAATTTTAATTATTGTACTTAATTTTTGGACATTGCATTTATCATTTAATGGAGTTTTAAGCTTTTATTATTATTATTATTATTTTGTATTAAGAAATGTATGAAGAAATTATTCTTTTGTTTTTATTTATTAATCCCTTTGTGTGGTTAATTTGTATTATATGGTTATCTTTTTGAAACTTATTGTTTTATATGAGTTTTTTATATTTTAATAAGATTTTTTAGTTTATTGGGTTGTTAAATTAAGTTATTGTTAAAATTTTAAACCTAATAAAATTTGATATTTTTATTATTTATATAAAAAAATTATATATTTTAAAAAAATAATTCAAGCTCAAACTCGATCTCGAGTTAGCTTAAAAGTTAAACGAGCCAAATTCGAACAATTTTTTAACTATACGAACAAATAATTGAACGAACTCGAACAAAATTTTATGTTTGGAACATTAAACGAGCGAACTCGAGCAGTGCTCAAAAATTGAACAATCCAACCCAAACATTCAATGTTCAGTTCAGCTCGGCTCGGTTCGATTACAGCTTTAGCTAAGCAGAACAAAATTTCACTATGAAAACACAAATTACAACCAAAGAAATCTCTAATAACAAGAAGCTCATTGACACCTCTCTAACTATTCAAAAATACCAACAAAATTTCATCCCCAAAATACACTAAAATGAATTAGTGTATTAATTTGAAGATTAAAATCTTCAAAAACAGAGAGACACTCAAAGGGAGAGAGACAGAAAGAAGGAATTTAGGTTAGTGTGTTTGAACTCTTTCTAAACCCCTTCTATTTAGGGGACAAGAATGAGGAAATCAATTCTTAGGATTAATTCTTGACCTCCAATAATCTTCCAATGGCTAATATCCATTCTTGTGATCAATGGTTGAGATTTAATT
>JAXGGT010036087.1:0-12950 GCA_035583425.1 Marsdenia floribunda
CTTGTTTTTCTAACATAAAATGACTAAAATACCTTTTTAATTTAATGGATATGCCGGTAAAGTGATCAAATTTTGGTTGGAAGGACCAATCTGGGAAATAGAAAATAGATAAATGATTAATTTGGCTAAAATTAAAGTTATAGGACCAATTTGGAGAAACGTAAATAGTTAAGGGACTAAACCGAAGAATTTGCCGAATCATTATTCATGTTGGATGATGGTAAGCGATTAATAAGTTAGTTTGCATGATGACAGGAAAAAGTCCAAAGATCAGATGGTAGAGAGGCTTAAGAAAGCAATGTTTGTGTTGTTTCGATGATGTATATGACGATGACAACATTCAACAAGAGCAACATGTTATGGCATGTATGGAGGGGTAATAAGATGTTTTATGCCATTGGAACTAAGGTAGTAATGGAGAAATTGAAATTCACAATCTCCAATAATATATAAAGATAAGATTTTGGAGTTAAAATGCTTTTCCATTAAAAGAAGAAATTTTTGGAAAATTGATGTTACTTCAGTACTCTTGTTATGCAGAGTGTAAAGTTGTATGTATTTTGTGTATTGATCTAAAAAAATAGAGTAGTGTTTCTTTTTCTTTTTTTTTTTAAATCAATTGGAAGAACAAGGAAAGGTCCCTCATAAATCACTAAAAAATATTTGAAGAGGCTCGGAACTTAACAAGGTAAGGCGAGAAAATGATTCTCGATGAGGCTTATTGGATAAACAACAATAACAATTACAAAATTTAATATTAGTTGGAACTGAAATGGGCATATTATAATTTTTTAAAATGAAGTTGATATGCCTAAAATATATTGAATTTTATTTGATATATTTATCCTTAATTGTGATTAAATGTGGTGATAAACATGATTTTATTGGTAGAATATTTAATTAATATCATATTTTATTTTGTAGGGATAAAATTATCAATAATGTTAAAGATATATCAAAATATCAAAAATCTTGAGAAATATCTGATTAGGAGAAGATAATGACAAAATAAAGTCATTGGAGAAATCAAGAAGACCAAAAGACATTAGAGTTCAATTAAAAGAGTCAAAGAGATCTAACTAGAATAGACTTCTATTTTATTCTCTATAAATAAGGACCTAAAAGAATCAGAGAAAAAGGGGGAAGAAGCTAGAGATTAATTGCAGATTGAAGCAACCCAGCAAAACTCTCTCTACTCTTTCTCTCTCTTATGTTAGAAATAATTATGTGTTTTATTCTAGCTATGAGTAGCTAGATTTTATCGTGACTAAGGCCTTTTGTGAAGGCCGAAATTTTTATGGATTTTGTAGTTTAATTTATTATTTTTATTATAAATCTCGAGTCCCTATTTATTATTATTGCTTGTTCTTAATGCCTGTGATTATCTGATCAATAATTACATAATATTAGACTGAACCTACACATCAGAAGAGACTAGGTTGAATTAGAAGGAGGTGATAATAACACTTAGTAAAATTGACTAGGAATAGATTCGATTTCTATTGTACGGTTTCTAAACTTTAAAAGTTAGGGAATTCCACAACAATTTTATGTAGTTTTGTTTGTTAAAATCACAAGGGAATTTGATTGATTTACATAATAAAATTAGGGATTTTTCACTAAGGAATTAGGTCTAGTATATATTTGGGGATTCTACTGTAAACAAACTCGAGAATTAATTAAATATAGGTTAACTATTATCTTTCATAAAAGGAGTAGGTTGGATCAAAAGAGTCTTAGTCTATTTATATTATTAATTTTTTATTTCATATATATCTTTTTGTTTACTTTTAGTAGATAATTAAATCCATTAGTAATATTTACTATACGAAGCATGGGAAAGATTTAATAATTATCTGCGTCAATGCCCGCACCATGGATTAGATAATGGCTTTCAGATAAACGCTTTTTACAAAGGGTGTAGAGATGATACAAGAGCTTTCCTAGATGCTTTAAGTGGAGGACAATTCATGAATTTAGAAGAAAATGCAGCTCGAAATAAATTAGAATCTGTGGCTCAGAATGGTGCTCAATGGGATAATTCTTCGAAAAGAAAAGGAGTTTTAGAAGTTGATGTTCAGACAAGTATGTTGGCAAAGATCGAGACCCTCAACAAGAAGATAGATGACGCCCTTTGGAGTTTCACTTATTAATTGTGAGATATGTAAGGGAAGAGACATTATACGAATCAATGCCCTCAAGTTGTAGGAGTAAATTCAATGGAGAACTATGACATCAACTATGTTGGAAAATATAGAGATAACCCTTCATTTAATTCTACTTGTAATCCTTCTTGGAGAAACATTTTTGGTTTTCAATGGAGACAAAATCAAATGCAAGGACAAGTACCTCCAACACCTCCTCCTCAAGAAAATAAGAATCAATTGGAAGATGTACTCACAAAATTTATGGAAGCAATTAATACAAGATTTATCACCTTAGAGAATGAAAATCAACACATAAAGAATTCTCTTCGGAATGTAGAGGTTCAAGTTGGTCAACTTGCAAGTGCTATTTTCAATAGGCCTCAAGGTACACTTCCAAGTGATACTGAAAGAAATCCAAAGGAAGTTAATGCCATAATTTTGAAAAAAGAGGAATTAGATGAGAAAGAAGAGGAGAAGAAAGTTCAAGACAATGAAGAAATTACAAAGAAAGACAATTCTTTCCCTTCTAATAAGGAAGTTAAGTATGAGTAGAATAATAACATTGATTTTAATTCTTTACCTTTTCCTAATGCTATTAAACAACATCCATATGTTGAAGATCAATTTAAAAAGTTTCTTGATATTATCAAGAAACTAGAGATTAACCTTCCTCTTGTAGATGCTTTGGATCAATTTCCTCAATACTTCAAGCTTTTAAAGGAGATTCTTCCTAGCAAAGAAACATTTTTAGAAGAACCAAATCTTCAAGATAAATTTCCACCCAAACTTGATGACCCCGGGAGTTTTCCTTGTTCTATTGGTGATTTATCTTTTAAGAATGTGTTGTGTGATTTAGGTTCTTGTGTTAATCTCATGTCTTTATCAATTTATCATAAATTGGGATTAAAAGATATGAAAGGTACTAAATTCCAACTTCAATTGGTTGATAGGTCTACTAAAATCTCTAATGGAATCATAAAAGATGTTATTGTCAAAATTGATAAATTTTCATTCCATGTGGATTTCTTTTTGCTTGATATGGATAATGATAATTATTTGCCATTACTTTTGGGTAGACCTTTTTTAAGCACCGCCAGAGCTTTATTTGATATTGAAAAAGGTGAGATGATCTTTCGAATTAGAGATAAAAGTGTGATTTTTAATGCAAGTAATTGTGGTAGAACTCCTCATTGTAATGAATTTATAAATTTTGTTAACTCTACTAACAAATCAATTGAGAATTCCTCGCAGGATAATTTTTATGTAGAGAGGTTAAGGAGTTCTCAAAGGTTGGATATCAAGGAAACTAAGTTAATAAGGAAAGAAAAACCTCCAGAAAATCTTAAATTTGAGCAAAGTTGTTGTTCTTTATGGAAAACTTCAAAAGGAGGTACGAGAATGAAAGATAAAAGGAGTATAATCTCAAAGAGTTGTGAAGAAGTAAAAGAAGATATTGGATACATGATTCTTTTGAAGAATATGCATCTTCAACCCCATTATTTTCCACCGTAAAAAAATAACAAATGAAGTTAAGCTCGAGACTATAAACGAGAACAATTTTTATTTTATTTTATTTTTAATTTTTAAGTTTTAATTTTCATTTTAATTTTAATTTTTCTCTTTCATTAATTATTCTCTTGGACTTAATTTTAGGTGCTCAAATTTTTACAAGAAAACGCTTGTTTCTCACCAATCACTTATTACCCTATTGGTTCATCTATGCAAACGAAAGGGAAGTACTCTCCCTTCTACATTCATATTTATTTATTTTCCCATTGAGGACAATCTGAATTTTAACTGTGGGGGATAGAATAAATTATTTATTTAATCTTTTGATATCATTTTTGTGAGCTTAAAATATCAAATATCTTTTGAAATAATTGCACATTAATATTTTCATGGACATAATTAAGTTTAGTATTGAGCTTTGGTAGTTATCTATCAATTAATTATGATGATATCTTTATTATTAATCACATCTTTTGTTTTATTAAAATTCATGATTAGTGACTTTGGTATTTGAAATTATAGATGTTTAATTGAGTTTATACTTACTTTGATCTTGATGAGGTATGAGGCTCTTTAAAAATTTTTGAATAATTTTTTAAAAAATATTGTAAGATTCTGTTGGATTTTACCATGGGATAGATAACTCTTTTAGTTAATTTTATTTTTTTGCACACTAGAACTTGTTTCTTTACATGTTTGAGGCGAAATAATAAGATTAATTAGTCGACTTGGGGATGACATAATGCCTTCTTTGACTCGTTTGAGCTTTTATATACCCATCTTATTTCAATAAATCCCTAGATCCCTTTTTGAGCCTAATTAAGAATAGTTACATAATTATTCAAATTTCTTTGACATTAACCTCGTTTATTTACTTTTCTACCCTTATACACTTTACAAGAGAATGTAAGGCCCACATTTCTTTTGAAAGATGTCAGAAGATATTTGATGAAGAATGAGAAATTTAAGGCTGATAAAAAAAAAAAAAAAAAAGAGGATAAGGAATCCATTTGAAAAGATGAATAAGTTCAAGAAAAGAAAGAAAGAAATCGATTGTTTCAAAAAAGTAAAGAAGGAAAAGGTGAGGTAAAACAAAAACTCACACGCCAAGTAAAAGAAAAAAAAAAAAAAAGAAAGAAGCAAGGAGTTGAAATTTTGTATTGATGAAATACATTATAGATTTGATGAGAAATATTATGATGAAAAAGGTGAAGGGATATATTTTTCATTATTTCTTAAAGAGAAGAATATTGTGGGAATTGTTTATCTTAACTCATTATCTTACTCTTATATTTTTCTTTATCCATTTATCCTTCGTTTGTTAACCAACTCCCAAGCCTAACGTTACAAACTAAAAGTCCTATTTGACCCAAGTTGGTTGATTGATTTTAATTAGTGGAGAATGTGTAAATTTACAAGCCTATGGTTGTGTTTATTTATTTTTATTTATTTATCAAGAGTTGTTATTTTAATCCATGGTTTGGTTCAATTTGTTTTACAATGAAAAACACATTTTTTAAAAAAAAAATCATTTTGAGCCATATTATCTTGTTTAGTGACAAGTATTATATAAATTGATTGAACTTTTATATGGATCATACTTTGGTTTCTATGATTTGTTTTCAATTTTTTTTGAGATGTGAGAAATAGTGAGATATTTATTATGATATGATTAGATGATTATTCATTGCTCTTTATTTAACTTTGATTAGGATTCATATTCTACAATTTTGCTTGAGGACAAGCAAAAAGCTAAGTATGAGAGAGTTGATATGCATAAAATATATCAACTTTTATTTGATATATTTATCCTTAATTGTGATTAAATGTGGTGATAAATATGATTTTATTTATAGAATATATAATTAATATCATATTTTATTTTGTAGGGATAAAATTATCAATAATGTTAAAGATATATCAAAATATAAAAAATCTTGAGAAATATCTGATTTGGAGAAGATAATGACAAAATCAAGTCATTGGAGAAATCAAGAAGACCAGAAAACATCAGAGTCCAATTAAAAGAGTCAAAGAGATCTAATTAGAATATACTTCTATTTTATTCTCTATAAATAAGGACCTATGAGAATCAGAGAAGAAGAGGAAGAAGCTAGAGATTACTTGAAGACTTAAGCAACCCAGCAAAACTCTCTCTACTCTTTCTCTCTCTTATGTTAGAAATAATTATGTGTTTTATTCTAGCTATGAGTAGCTAGATTTTATCGTGACTAAGGCCTTTTGTGAAGGCTGAAACTTTTATGGATTTCGTAGTTTAATTTATTATTTTTACTATAAATCTTGAGTCCCTGTTTATTATTATTGCTTGTTCTTAATGACTTTGATTATCTGATCAATAATTACATAATATTAGATTGAACTTACACATCGGTAGAGATTAGGTTGAATTAGAAGAAGGTGATAATAACACTTAGTAAAATTGACTAGGAATAGATTTGATTTCTATTGTGCGATTTATAGCCTTTAAAAGTTAGGGAATTCCACAACAATTTTATGCAATTTTGTTTGTTAAAATCACAAGGGAGTTTGATTGATTTACATAATAAAGTTAGAGACTTTTCACTAAGGAATTAGGTCTAGTCTATATTTGGGGATTCTACCGTAAACAAACTAGAGAATTAAATTAAATATAAGTTAACTATTATCTTTCATAAAATGAGTAGGTTAGATCAAAAGAGTCTTAGTCTATTTATATTATTAATTGTTTCTTTCATAAATATCTTTTTGTTTACTTTTAGTAGATAATTAAATCCAACAATAATATTTTTTGTCTAAGTTGAATATAAAGAAAGATATTTTAACAGTTAAACAGCAGTCCTTGTGGGATCGATATTTTATTACTTTAATAGATTGTATACTTGCAATCTTAGCATCAAAAGTTTAAAATGAGAGCATAAGGATGGTCGAGCTTGCAGTTCCAAGTTTCAACAGAGGTGTCTTTGGAGCTCATGTGACCTTGTGGATGAGGTGATGAATGGATAGTTGGCCACTCATACAAGCCATTTCTATTCTGACCATGGACTAGAAGTGTCTTTGTTGTGAGATCCTTGATAAGAAATTATCTTTGCAAAAGTTTGAAATAGAAATTAAATTACGCTTGATATGATAGGCACATGGAGTATTAGATAAATGAAAAAATGAGTTAGACGCATATAATGAAGTTGAAACTTCGTGGGTAATTGGAATTTTGTTACCATCTCCCATTGTTACTTCCTCCATGCCTTGGTACATAGGCATATTATGGGGCTCATTAGTTATGCGATGTGTGAAACCTATGTCTAGAATCCATGGGTTTGTAGAGGATTGAAATCCAGTAATAAATTTTACTTTGGCCTGAAGGTTATTATGATATTCGGAGCAACATACAAAGGTAATATGACAAAGGCGATTGCACACCATTGTGTTGGAAGTGGTAGTCCTTTGCTGACGCCATTTTTGATTGTACCGGTTGTTAGAACACTATGTCTGATCATTGTTGTTATTGTAGCGTTGCATATGCTGGTTTTTTTTTTTTTTTTTTTTTTAGGTATTGTTTGCTACAAAAACTGTTAATTTAAAGGAAAGTTGTTGTCCTTGATGTTTAAAAAAATTTCTGGTAAAAAAGTTTCTCATAAAGTTCAGATATTCAATCAGAATGCTACAATTGCAAGTAGCTGCTGAAACTTCACTAGAATTTAGACCAAGTCCATTAAGAATCTTGATTGTGAGTTCAACTTTAGTAATTGGGTCAACTTTCCAACCACACCCTTCACCGGATCCTCCCCATGATCTCGATTTTGGAATATAGAGTTTGACGGATAGGATTGACTTGTTACATTATTAAATTTTTTTTTTATTTAATGAATTATTTTGTATTTTGAATTATTCCTCATTTTTTATGAATATTAATTTAATTTTCTATTTTTTTGAAATCCAAAATTAATTGAATTAAAATATTTTTAAAATGCATATTTAGAGAAAAAAATTACGACTAACAACTGTCTTTTTTGACTTGTAATTAAACACTAATTAAAACTCTAAACCCTAATTTTTCCTTTATGAAAAAATATATCAAAACTGATTAGAAATCATCGTAGTTGCTCAAAACTGTATATCTATTTTCGAAAGAAAAAAAAAATTCTTCGACCAGAAACGACAATTGGGTAGTTCATCCTTTCTACCTACCAAAACGATAGTTGCTCTGACCGTCGTATTTGCTCAAATTGTTTTTCAATTTTGTTTTTGTTTTTTTTTTCTTTGTTTAATTTCAAGACAAAAAATGATGGCTAAGTAGCAACCATTTCAAGTAGGCAAAAACGACAGCTACTCTGGCTATTATATTTGGTCTCAACGTCTTTTTTTTTACGATATTTTTGCTCACCGTCATTTTCAAGCATCCTTTTTGAGCAAAAACGACAATGTTGTAGCCATGGTTTAACAAAAACCATGTGTTAAAAAATAACGACTAAAAAACTGCTATCTCGCCTCTATGTTGGCAAAAACAACAGCTCCCCGAAAGCCACATTTGCCTACTTCTGCAGTAGTGATGTCTGATCATTGTTGTTATTGTAGTATTACATATGCCGATTTTTTGGAGATACTGTTTGCTGCAACAACCGTTATTTTAGAGGAAAGTTGTCGTCTTTGATGTTTAAGAAAAATTTCATGGTCAAGAAGCTTCTCTTAGAGTTTAGGATATTCAATTGGAATGCTACAATTACAAATACCTGTTAAAACTTCACAAGAATTATGACCAATTCCATTAAGATCTTGATTGTGAGTTCAACCTCAGCGGTAGGAAACCTACATTAAGTCAATTCATTAGAAATTGTCTAAATTTGATGATAGTAGTCAACACTACAAAAGAAAAGGCTATTAGGACGCTCTTAAGCGCCTCAATAAGTATATATTAGGGCATTTCTTGTTTTAATGCACTTGATATAAATGTCTCTGCAAATATATAAGCGCCTCAACTCTGCTAGCTAGTCGGCTCAACACCCTCAAGACAAATTTTATATATGAATAAACATAAATTTTTAAATTGAAACTTTTTGAGGTATTTTTTTAAACTATTAAGGCACTTTTATTTGTCTAAATATTTATTTTTAAAGATATTTTTACATACGTAGTAATAGAAGGCTTTTAAGACTTGTAATTTTAAAATGCGTTAATAAATATATCTCGATAACTCATTTTTTTGTAATGCAATAATATTCTTGTTGTCCTTGGTGGTATGATTGAGTTGATCGTGCAGGTTATAAATTCAGGTGTGGTTTTTATTTGCATAAGTGGTAAGAAGAAGGTCCCATGCTTTTTCAGCACTAGACGCTCTAGCTATAGTGGATGCAACGGTGATGTCAATAGAGGCCATGATCACATGTTGAATGAGGTAGTCTTCAAGAACCTAAAGGCAATATGCTATGTTGATTTCAGTTGTGTTGCCATGAGGGATTATCTTCTCAGGGCAAGGTGTAGAACCCACAGAATGCGCTATTAGCTTGTGACCATCAAGAATTATAGTTAATTGAGTCTTCCATGTGGAAAAATTGGAACTTCCGTGAAGTTTGATAAATAACTATGTGGAAGGGTTGAACTGTATAATATAAGAATTGAAAATTAGATTATCATCATTAACAAAAGTAGGAAAGGTAGTGGAAGCTGTTGAAAGTGATGAGAAAAAAAGAAAGGAAATCGGACTCATGAGAGTTGTATATGGCTCTAATCCATAAAGAAAATGAAAGGTAACTTGATTTTAATTCATTAAATGATAATTTTGCTATTAAATACAACAATGAACTAGAAGAAGCTCCTTAACTATAAGTGCAATCTTAACAAACTCATAACAACCCTGAGGTATAGCAACAATCAAAAGAATGAATCAAACAAAGTAGTTATTAGTTGAAAGAGAGCACATGTGCTACTAATAGTTAGCACAATTTAGCAAGATATGGATGTTGTTGCCGTTGAAGTGGATGCAATTATAACATCACATATCCAATCATTTGTTAATTGTATCACATAAAAAAAAAAAAAAAAATTGGCAGATTTGACGCCTACAGCAGCTTCATGGCCATCGTATTTCATGGACCAAATACGACAGTTTACCCCATAACTATCATTTTTGATAATTTTTTGGTAAACGTGCCAATCTAAAATAGTAGTTTTCTGAACCGTAGTGTTTGGTTTAGCAAATAAGGTGGCCGTTTAGAAGTATCATATTATATTACGCAAATACGTAGTCTCATTTGAGCAAATATGGCGGCTACAAAGCTTGATTTTTGCTCAAAGCACGAGTTTATAACTTTGATTAATATTCATATAATATCATATTCATTTCAAATTTTGCATATTTTATTTTTAATATATTTCTAATAAATTTAACAGTTGGATTAAAGGTTTGATTTTTGTAAAATAAAAAAAAAATTATATATTTCAGTATTAAAATTACAAATGTAGATGAATGACACATGAAATAGTGTTAGGTTATCTTCAAATTTTGTAGGTTTGTTCTTTACTATATATTTAACAAATCTAACGGTTGGATTAAAATTTTGATTTTTGGAAAATACAAAAATTTGTATATTTCGATATTAAAATTACAAATATAAATAAATGGCATATGAAATAATATCTGATTTATTTCAAATTTTGTAGGTTTAGTTTTTATTATATGTTTAACAAATCTAACTGTTAGATTAAAATTTTTATTTGTGTAAAATAAAAGAATGTGTATAATTCGGAATTAAATATATAAATATAAATAAATGACACTTGAAATAATATCGGATTAAATTAAAATTTTGCTTATATAAATAATTTATATCTATGGTTATATCCGACAGTCGGAATAATCATTTAATATTTATAATAAAATGTTCCTTATATAATACGTATAAACACATACATAGTAACTTATATTAATGAAATGTTATATTTGTATATATGAAATGATAAAAAAAAAATTGATTATTACTATCGAGTTAAATATATAATGATTATTAAATTATTTTAAGTTTTTAAAAATCATTTATATATAAAAGGGCAAACTATCCCAGTTGCCCCTGAACCATCCCCGATTCCAGATTTTGCCTCTGAACTAAAAAATGTTCATAAGTTGCCCTCCAACTTTTAAAAGGATCCACAAATGGCCCTTCCGTCAATTTTGACCGTTAAGTTGACTAACGGTCAAAATTTTGACTCTTTAAAGACAAAATTTATGTGCATTTTTGTTCATTTATTAAAAATTAATATAAAGGTGGTCAATCGTCATTTTACAAAAAATTATGAGTCATTATGTATTTTTATTTTTAAAAAATTAAAGATTAATTTTTAAAATTTAAAAAATTAAAGATTAATTTTTAAAATTTAAAAATTAGTGTTTCTTAAATTTCTCTTCTTCTCTCTGTGTGTGCCACCATTACCACCACCACTGCCGCAGCCGCCAACACCACCACCATCACTGTTGCGGCCACCCCCACCAATCCCACCACCGTCGCCGCCACCAAATCCGCCGCGTCCCCCGCCTAAAACCCCTGTGATTCCATTTCGTGGAACTCTCATTATCTTCTCGATCAAACCATGCCATTTCATTTTTAACCACTGCAGCGAGCACTTTTTCTCTCAATCGTTTTGACAAGTTCTCTGCAATGATATCCCAAAAAAAGCATTGCACTAGGGAGGCTGTAAGCCCGAGAAGAGAGACAAATTAAAATATAGAAGATTTTAGAAATTTCTCTAAAACCATTAGTCTCTTCTTGATGTCTTCATTCCCGGGGAAGATCGAAAAGCAGAGCAGACAAAGCTTCAATTCAACAGGAAGTTGGCTAAAACGAGCCTCGAAGTCTCTGAATTATGGGCTCTTCACGAACAGATCATCGTTATAAAGCCGAGGCATTTGTTTCATCACCTTCTCCGACAAGTCTCTCTGCTTCAATTTCAGGGTTCCTGCCCCGTGATCTCTATGCGGGTCTTTATCTTCAATATCATCCTTTTGTTTAGGGATCTGAAGCTTCAATTTAGTTATGGCTTTCCGCAAATCGCGAAGACTACGAAAATCTCATTCTTCGTCCTTTCTCAAGAGTTCCAACCTATCTAAAGCTTCGTTGATTTCTGAATTGATTTGGGTTGTATAGCTGCTAAGTTTCTGGGCTTCATCTTTGTGGAGGTAGGGGAGGTGAACGCGACGGAGTTGGTGGCGGCAAAGTTGGTGGCAACAGCGGTGGTTTTCGTGGAGGCGACAGCAGCGAGGAGAACAGAGAAGAAGAGAAGAAGAAAAATGAAAACCCTAATCTTAACTTTAAAAGAAACAAAAATAAATAATAACCCATAAGTTTTTAATTCTTAAAATTAAGTCATTTTAAAATTTTTGACTACTTTCTTATTAATTTTCTATGAATGGACAAAAATACCCCTAAATTTGGTCTTAAAAATGTCAAACTTTTGATCGTTAGTCAGCTTAACGGTCAAAATTGACAGAAGAGCCATTTGTGGACCCTTTTAAAAGTTGGAGGGCAAGTTATGAACGTTTTTTAGTTCAGGAGCAAAACTTGGAATTGGGGATAGTTCAGGGGCAACTGGGATAGTTTACCCCATATAAAAATATATATTCTAACCCTAAACCCTAAAATACCCTAATAAACCCTAAATATATTTTTAATTTTGTTATTTAAAAAATAAGGGCCCAGAAAAGACGGCCCCGTCCAGACCCAAAAATGACGATCGAGTTTTTGGATAGTAATTATTTAAAAATATATAGAGAAAACTCTTTCAATTTTTCATTATACGCGGGGCATCAGTATTTCTCTATGTTCCTTCTTTTCCCCCAAATTACTTCATCCAAAATTTTCAATTTTGGTTTTCTTCAAAGCTAACAATCATTCAGCCGAAGCAAAGGCAGGCAATCGGTGAGTTTGGAGAAAAAGATATTTGTGCTGGAGTTTTTTTTTGTTTTTTTTTTTGAGAGTTGCTCAAGCTGTGGAGAATTTTTCAATATGAGAAATGTTCATCTTTGTGTTCTAAGATTGTTGCTATTTCATTTTTCTGTGGAAAATTGGTCATTTTAGCCCCCATACTAATTTCGTTTGGACAAAGGGGTCCCTATTTTTTATTTTTGGACAAATGAATCCCCATTCTTTTTTTTTTGGACAAAGGGGTCCCTGTTTTTTATTTTTGGACAAACGAATCCCCATTCTTTTTTTATTTTGACAAAGGGGTCCCTTTTTAACTAATTTTTGTCCAAAAATACAGCAAGAAAATAGAGAAATTATGAGAAAATTAAAAATAAAATGAAATAAT
>JAXGGT010036136.1:0-12946 GCA_035583425.1 Marsdenia floribunda
CGATGGCCTATTGCTTCAGCTGGGGAATCTACACCAACTTTACGATATGGTGGAAGTGCTGGAATGCTCTAGAAGACCCTTGAATCACCAAGAACAATTCAGAACATGTTTGAAGACTACAAAAGACCCTAGAAGACTCAAGAACGAAATTGGAAGATTCTAGAAGATGATAAAGCTTTCTAGAGTGATGTAGACAAGTCTAAGCTATTGTTGTACTTAGTGGAATATTCTAGTATTTACTTGATATACTTAGAATGGTATAGGCTAGTCTAGAAAAAGTTTAAACCACTGTTAGATCAAGATGATCATAGCAGTCCATTAACAAGTTCGAAGACTATAAATAGTAGATGGTCCTCATTTGTAAATAACCAGGAGAGGAGTGGAACCAAGAGATCAATGCAAGTTAAGTGAAGAACGATGCTCTTTAATTTGAGACACTTAGCATTCCTCCAAGCTCTTTTGTTCTAGCTAGCTTTCAGTACACATAATTAACTAGAAGGTTAGGTCGAGTTGGTTACAAGTGAGAGTAATCAAGTGTTGCACAGGTTATTGGTATAAAAGGCCAAGTCTATTAAAATATGGTGTTAGAGCACAAGATTGGCTTATGATGGCCAATTCACAAGGTGATGTGGAAAATGTGACAGAGATAAGGCAATCAAAGAAAGATAAGGGCAAGGGAAAGGACGACATGTCCGACATGGATACTAGGTTGGCCAAGATAGAGCCTGCCATGGCTGAGAAGGTCAAGGAGGCAGACTAATGAATTGAGGGACTCGAGACTGAGAAGGATGAATTCCATGAGGACATGCAAGGTGCCTTGATTAAAGTTATCATTGTGTGCCTAGACCATGTGAAGGCCCTAAAGGCGAGCCTATCTCAAAGAAGAGCTCGCAAGGGTAGTAACCGAGCTCAAAGAGACCAAGGACGATTAGCCGAGCTCAAGGTAGGAGCAATGCCATAGTCTTCGCCCTATCAAAGATTGACATCCCTAGGCCAAATGCATTCTGTGGGACAAGGAATGCGAAAGAGGTGGACATGTTCTTGTGGACCTTGTAAGAGTACTTCAACCCTTTTGGTGTTATAGAGGATGCCAAGAATATTGGAAATGCCACTCTCTACCTAGAAGATACAGTGATAATATGGTGGAGGAGGCGACATAGTGACATTATGAAAGGCACTTGCATCATGGAAACATAGGACGAGTTCAATAGAGAAATCAAATGGCAATTCTATCTTGAGAATGTTGAAGAGGAGGCGAGAGCCAAACTAAGACGACTCCAAAACAAAAGTACTATTAGAGAGAATGTCAAAGAGTTTGCCGAAGTGATTTAGAGATCCCTAATTATCCGAACAAGAAAGTTTTTTGCCTTCAAGGATGGACTACAAAATTGGGTAAAGAAAGAGATCCAATATCATGTTGCCCAAGACCTTGCCCTTGCTATTTCTATCCCTAAGTCACTAGTAGAGTTCAAGAGGCTCGAGAAATTCAAGTCATGGGAAGATAATGAAGATGATGGAAGTAGTGAAGAGGACGGCCATGAAGGCAAAGATGGCTATTGCAAGCAAAACCAAGTTGATAAAGGAAAGAGCATGAAGTATGAGAAGCATGGTAAGACTCTCAAGTGATTCTTTTGTCATGGACCACACAAGGCTAAGGATTAAGATGAAGGCTAAACTCTTAGCCTTATTCAAGAAATGAGAACGAGAAGAAAGAGAGGAAGAAGAATGATAATGTGAAGAAGCAAAGATGAGATCCTTGAGATTCCTTAGTCCATGGAGCAAACAACACCAGAGGAAGAAAAGGAGACTTCTTCACGAGAAGAGGAAGATCCTAAGGAGGCTCCTTTTGGGCCTAAAGAGTGTGAAGATAGTATGGCGATTAATGGAACAACTCTTGTTATTACATGAAAGCAACGGAGCTGAGTTGGTGCAAGGTTGCATTTCACTTGTTAACAAAAATGAATTAAGGAAGCTAGTTAAAGAGACGGTGGGTGAGGATGACCGACTGTCAAAGGAAGCTTCGGCAACAAAACATAAGGTCACTTCAATCTCAAGTCCTAACCTCCTATTGGTAGGTAAAATAAAGAAGGGGCTTGAGCATGACGTGAAAACGAAGAGGTGGTTAATAGTGGTAAGTCAAGGGAAGACAAGCCAATTTTCTTTGCCACATAGGGTGCTCAAGATTGAGGAGGATCAAGCATATATGCCTGGGATGGAAACTAAGGATGGAGGTCAAAAGTATGCCAAATGAAGAGATGTTACAAGAAGGTAAACATGGTGTAACCGCACTTGACAAAGGCAAAGGAACAAGGAAAGAAGCAGGTCATGAAGAGAAGAAGATGCTAGGAGTTTTTTGCCAAATGGAAAGGGTTACCATGCAGTAAAGCAATTTGGAAGAATGAGTCCACATCATAGGACTACAAGGACGAGATCCAGAACTACAAGGCATGACGAGGGTGTCGCTACATTGAGTGGGGAAGAATGTCGTAGACAGTTCCCACAAATAAGGAAAATGATGGCCTATTGCTTCAGTTGGGGAAATGACACGAACTCTACTATAAGGGGGAAGTGTTGGAATGCTCTAGAAGAACCTTGAAGCACCAAAAACAGCCTAGAACGTGTTGGATGACTATAGAAGACCCTAGAAGACTCAAGAATTAAATTGGAAGATGCTAGAAGACGATGGAGCTTTCTAAAGCCATGTAGACATGTCTATGCTACTCTTGTACTTAGTACAATATTCTAGTATTTACTTGATGTATTTAGAATGGTATAGGCTAGTCTAGAAGAAGTCTAACCACCGTTAGATCAAGATGATCATAGTAGTCCGTTAAGGAGGTGGAAGGCTATAAATGGGAGATGGTCCTCATTTGTAAACCAACTACAAGAAAAGTGGAACCCAGAGATCAATACAAGTTAAGAGTGAGAGCAACATTCTTTGGGATACTCAGCATTATTCCATGCATGCTCTCTTGTTCTTGCTAGCTTTTGATACAAATAACTAGCTAGAAGGTTAGGCTGACTTGGTTACAAGCCAAAGAAATCAAGTGCCGCATGGGTCTTTGTTAAGAAAGGCCACATTCGTGACAAAGTACAAAAAGAGTCAGATAGAAAAAGGGGTTAATTTTCCAAAATGCTTAAGTTTGATGTCTATTGGTAATTGTAATTATAAAAAATGTTGAGGGTAAAAGACCGCAACATTGTCAGTTATCAATCAATGCATTTATAAGCATAAAAGTAAAAGAAAAGAAGTTATAATTTCAATATGGGATTCTTGTTTATGAGCAAAGGTAATTTTACCAAAATAACCCTTACCTTTATACTAAATATCTACCATAACCTCTTCTGAAAAAGTAAAAGGGAAAATGGAGTAAATATAAATGGTTGAAAGATATGAATTATAGAAATATAATGGCTTTTAAAAAAATAACGAAAAAGGGAAATATCAATGTGATTGAATAATCAAAAAGTATTTCATGTACCATAACTCATCATCCTCCTTTTTTTTTTTTTTTTTTTCTAATTTCAACCTTTTTATTATTATTATTATTATTTATTTTTACGTGATTCAAATATGATCGTTCACAATCATAAATGAGATTACTACTAATTAAGCAAGATCTTCTGGTCATCATCCTTTTTTCCGAATAAATCTAGAAAAAAAAAAAACGGACAAAAAAAAAAGAGAAGGAAAAAGTAATGCGTTTGGAATAAAGATTGGAGCAATTAATGAGTTATTTTGGCTATACATGGGATAGGTCAAACTTTACTCATCAAATGTTTAGAATTAGTAATATCTATGAGTTCTATATCATGGTTAATAAATTTCAAAGACGTTGAAAAAATTAATTAATTGAAAACTGTTTGCTTTTACATATTTTTATGGGAAGATTTTTCTGATTCTTTTCTTTCTTTTTTTTTTTTTTTTTAACAATTTCTGGAGGCTTAATTACGAGATATTATTTAAAAGGAAAATTCTCTATTTTAGTCCTATAACTATTTTTGTTTCTTAAACTTGGTCTTAAATCTTAAAAATCAAGAACTTGGTCCTATAACTATTTTCATTTTCTAAACTTGGTCCTAAATCTTAAAAATCAAGAACTTGATCTTATAACTATTTTTATTTTCTTAACTTGGTCCTTTTGACCAAGTTTGTGAGATTTTTTTATCGTTTAAGTCACATATTTTTTACATACTTAGTCTTATAAGGGCATTTTATAAAAAATGGTAGAGTATTGTTTTTTTTTTTTTTTTTTTTTTTTTTTTGTTGCTTTTCACTTAACTTAAACGACCGAAAAATATCACAAATTTGGTTAAAAATACCAAGTTAAGAAAACAAAAATAGTTATACGACCAAAATAAGAAATTTTCCTTATTTAAAATATTAAATGTAGATTGTTTTAAAATATTTAAAATTATAAAGGATTATTCTTTAATTAATAAATTAAATCACTTATTAGATTTATTAGTTATTTAATCCCAATTCTAACGTCGTTCTTCTTCTCCGATCTAGGGTCAGAACATAACGTCAATTTCTAGACAATATAGAGCAAGAAGACCCGTTTTTACTAGTCTCAAATGATTTTCCCATGAACAAGATTAGTTTGTATCTATTTAAGATTTCATGTTTTTTATTTAATTGAGTTTAAGTATATAATGAATTGGGTAAAAATATGTTTTAGGAATAATTTTAAATTAAGATTATATGTTTATTTACCTATAATTAATTTTTAAATTAAAATTATGTTTTGAGAAATTAAAATTACGTACTATTATTATTTTATTTAGATTAATCGATTTGTTTAACTATATGTGAACTGACTGTTTGTGTATATATACATTTCGATAGTAGTATTAAAGAAAGGATTGTCAGTATATATATAGATTTTGGACAAGTCAGTATATATATATATTAAAAATAAAATAAAATTTTATGAAGAAATTTCTTGTAGTTGAGCGGCTATGATTAACAACATTGAGTAACTTACCAAAAAAAAAAAAAAAAAAAAAAAACTTCTTTACCTTTATATAATATATATTTATAATAATTAAAAAAAAAAATTAGAAATTGAATGAGAAAAAGGAAACTGACGATTTCAGTGGCAGTGGTACTGACTGCCATAATTCTACTTATATAATCTATATATATTGTAAAATAATCATAAACGAAGAAGAAAAAGAATGGACACTAGCGGCATTTATTAAATCTATATAAGTGTATATATATATGAATAATAGTAACCCAGGTAGTGTATATATATATACACACACAAAAAACACATATGTAAATATTTATAATTTTAGAAATTATAATATTATATAATTTCAATATTTAATATAATTATATTTTTATGTATTTAACAGGAAATTTATTATTCATTAACATTCTAAAAGTATTGTAGTAATTGGGACAAATTATTTAATTAATTCATTTAGTTTAGCATGTCTTTTAGTATAGAATAAGTTAGGTATTTTTTTTAGCCTGTTGATGAGATTATTGGGTTAAGTATTTTAATAATTAGTTTGGATATGATTATTTGAGTTTGTCAATTGGTGGAAGTAAGTGGTTCTAACTTTTCTCTTTGATAAAAAGAATGAAAATTGTTTTTATGGTTTTATTATGTATATGGAAAGGGGTATGTTTTTATTAACAATGATTATACTTATAAATATAGTTGGGTTCCATTATTTATGTATTATTTATTTTTAAAAAAAAAGAATGACGTATTTTATGCATAAATATGATTTATGTTATTTCATATAAATATGTTTCACACGTGCACTTTACATTAGGTTGACTCTTAATATCTTAATAAGCCTAGAGGATTAGTTTTCTTTACACTTGTCTTTCGGTGAGTAGATATGACAAACATGTATGATTATGTTTATGTGAAGGCCACCTAACTTGGACAGAGTTGGGTTGGATATCCAATAGAGGGATTTCTTAAGACTTGTTGAGCCACATTTCTTATATTGGTTATGTCTTATGTATGTCTTTGGTTTATTTTACAAGTTTTTAATCCATATTATGCATGCATTATGTTTATTAATATTATTATGATTAATATTTCGATATTTGTTTATTAGGAAAGATTTTTGCAATGATTTAATGTTTTCCTTCTTAAATTATTTATATTTATGAGAAGAGTAGGAATTACTTATTAGGTTTCATGACTTATTATGCTATTTATTCATGTCTTGCAAGTTTTTAATAAGGAGAATTAGTTTAAGAATTTGAATAATAATTCGTGATAGAGAGTTAGCGGTTGTTTTCATTTATGGGATTGTAGACTTTATGTCTTTGAATTATTTTTATTTGTTTGGATATTGAATTGTCACTATTGATTTCAACTTGGGTTGTTTTCTTTATTTTGAGACAATATGAAGTTCTTTATTGAGGATTTTATTTTTTAAATATTAAATTTATGAAATAGTTATGTTGTCTTAGGCATTGAATCTCTCAATACGTGGCGTGTCATGCTAGATTGTGGATTGTGACAGTTTCATTGATAAGATTATGCATGTGATGAGTTGTTGTTAAGGGAGAAATATGTGTATGTATATATGATAAGATTGTCATATAAAGTAAGAAGAAATTGTGTGAAAACATATACTTTGTGACACTTGATGTAATGAAATATTTCTTAATCAAAATTAATAATGTTAAATCAATTTGCATTTGTTTATTAAAAATATTGAGAATATTTAAGGGAAAAAAATAATTCTAAATAAAGAATGTCACACGAATGTTATAATGAAAGGATGTAAGTAATTTGATATCTGTGTTTTGACGGTAAAAGGAAAGCTTATTTAATTTTAATAATTTTTATTAAAAATCAAATCATATGATTGTGATAATTTAAAGGTACCCAGATAATGCCAAAAAAAAAAAAAAAAAAGTACATAATGTCGGTTGGCAGTTCATGTTTCATGTTACACGTTTTAAATTATTTTCTTTATGAAACTTGCAACATATGGTTTATATATATACATGTCCTACCTATATTATCAAGATAGAATTATGTGGCTATAAACACCCTTTTGGATTTCTAATTTCGCAGTTCATATTTTCAAAATGTTTAATCACTTTATGGAAGAAACATGTGGTCTATATATATATATATATTACATTCATCTAACATCAACCGATGCAGCAGATGGTCTTGGACATGGCAACCGTAACCCTTTATTTCATGCTTTTGGTTTTTTCTCTCTTGATCAACCAGCTGATAGCATTCAGAAGAAAATGCCATCGCAGCAGAGCCAGAAAGTGTTTTCCACCGCTTCCACCCGGCCCCAAGCCATGGCCGGTGTTTGGAAGCCTCTTTCAGATGTTCCAAAACAAGCCCAACTACAAATGGATACACAAAATTATGAATGAAATGAAAACTGATATTGCATGCATCCGTTTAGGTCGTGTCCATGTCATAACTGTCACCTCCCCTGAAGTAGGCCGGGAATTCTTGAAGAAGCATGATTCAATCTTCTCGTCAAGACCGCTATCAGCTGCTGCAGAGATGACTAGCTGTGGATACTTGTCTATAATCCTTTCACCTTACGGTCATCAATGGAAGAAAATGAAGAGAGTTCTTGTTTCCAACATGACTGCGCCTGCCAAGTATGCATTGTATAGCAGGAGAATATTCGACGAAGCTGATCATCTAGTCTATTATGTTTTCGATCAGTGCATGAAGAACTCAAGAGCAGGAGCCATAGTTAATGTCAGAACTGCAGCAAGACACTACAGCGCTAACGTGATGAAGAGGATGATCTTTAGCAAGAGATTCTTCGGAAAAGGAAACGCCGCCACCGATGGAGGCCCAAGAAACGAGGATGAGGAGCACGTAGATGCACTCTTTGTGATTATTGCTTATTTGCACTCATTCAGCATCTCTGACTTTTTACCATGGATCAAACTCCTGGATCTTGACGGCCACAGGAAGATTATCATCAAAGCCCTAAGAATTGTGCGAAACTACCATGATCGCGAAATTGACGAGAGAATTTTGATGTGGCAAAAGGGTTTGAGAGACAAAGAGGTAGATTTTCTTGATGTTCTACTCAACCTCAAAGATGACAGTGGAAGAGCACGGCTTATAAGCACCGACGAAATCAAAGCTCTAATTCTTGTAAGTTGTAACTAATCCCCTCTCACTCCCCATCATCTTCTCATGGCGTTTTCTGTTCGGATTCCATGCATGCATGCATGAATATTCCAAAGAAACTAATCATCATTAGGTGCATGAATGAATGCAGGATTTGATGTTGGCAACAGTTGATAATCCTTCGAACGCGGTCGAATGGGCATTAGCAGAAATGATTAACCAACCCGTAATGCTAGAGAAAGCTACAAAAGAATTAGATACCATCGTCGGCAAAGAGAGATTAGTTGAAGAGTACGATATTCCAAAGTTAAAATACATCAATGCATGCTTAATGGAATCTTTCCGACTTCATCCAATTGCTCCATTTAACGTTCCACATGTTTCCACTGAAGACGCCATTGTTTCTGGTTACTTCATTCCAAAGGGAAGCTACGTAACGTTAAGTCGTCTCGGAATCGGACGTAACTCTCGAGTTTGGGTCGACGAACCTCTAAGGTTCAAACCCGAACGCCATTTGAAGGACGGAAGTGCTGAAGTTACCCTTAATGATCCAGAGCTTAACGTATTATCATTCAGTACCGGAAGGCGTGGATGTCCGGGAGTAGCCATAGGATCGACGATGAGTACATTGATGATGGCTAGACTTGTTCAAGGATTCACTTGGACAACCCCTCCTGGAATCTCCGAGATTGATTTAACTGAGTCCAAAAATGATCTTCTTCTTCGGAATCCACTCCTTGCATTTGCTAAGCCACGGCTGGCAACAAATTTATATCCTCAATATTGATTGTGCATGTAAAAGTGTTATATATATATATATATATATATATAGTTTTCTGCTTTAATTGTATAAGTTTGTTTCAGAAATTTATGTTTATGATGATATATATTTCTAGTACGGAAAACATGAAACACAACATCTTCTTGATGCCACATATATAATGATATATGTATTTTGCAAAATAATAAGTAATATGGATTTCACAAGGATTATTGTTTAACTGGTGAATATTCTTTCTTTATACTTAATTTAGACCAAAATTTATCATTGAATTTTATTATCTATTAATATAAACAAATAAACAGAAAGAAATTTATGAAAGAAATAATTAATGATGTGAATGGATTAAGTCACTTTTAATCCAACCTAAACCTTCAATATGTTATGGTAAATTTTGATTATCAAGTTTGTTCACAATAGACTTCCTAAATATTGACTATAGCTAATTTCTCAGTGAAAAGGTCCTTAGTTTCATTAAGTAAATCAACCAATTTTTCTTTTTTTTTTTTTTTTTTTTTTTAGTAATTTTAACTACGAAAACCGCATAAAACTCTATTTAATTCCTTAATTTTGAGGGTAAGAAACTGCACAATAAAAATAGAATCTATTCCTCGTCAAATTTACTTAGTATTATTAATAACATCTTCAAATTCAACTTAGTCTCTTACATTGCCTAGGTTAAATCTAATAATGCAATTATTAATCACGTAACTAAAGGCACTAAGAGCAAGTAATAATAATAAACAGAGAATCGAGATTTATAAAAAGGATATATACTGTAAAATCGATTAAATCAAATTATTTTTCTTTAGGTAGGCTCAAGCAAGTTTAGGTACTCATTTATGTCTTTATTGAGGCATTTATATTAAGTGCATTAAAACATGATGAGCCCTAATATATATTCTAGTGGGATGCTTAAGAGCGTCCTAATAGCCTTTTTTTATAGTGTATTAAATCTTAAGACCTAATATCAGTAGGACTCCTTATGAGATCAAATAACTTATTAAATCTCAAAACCTAATATCAGTAGGACTTCTTATAAGATCAAATATCTTATCGATAAATACTAATAATTACATAATTTACAACCCTTAATAATTAATAAGTCTTAAAATTCTTTAATTTTCCCTAACTTGGGTTTGAGTATTACAGACCCAATAAAAGAATAAAATTAAACTCTAACCCTTTAATCAATAAAATTAAAATACATTAATAAATGTATATTATTATTTAAAATTTTTAAATTTCCTTATTTCTCATTAATAAAGGGGCTGGTATTACACCTAATTTTAAGACATGTGTCAGCAAAAGGAAAATTCTCTGATGTAGTCCCTTAACTATTTACATTTCCCCGAATTGGTCCTATAACTTTAATTTTATCCAAATTGATCATTTATCTATTTTTCATTTCCCAAATTGGTCCTTTTAACCAAAATTGGCCAAAATTTGATCACTTTATTGGCATATTCATTAAATTAAGAGGTATTTTGGTCATTTTATGTTAGAAAAAAAAAAGAAAAAAAAAAAGAATATATATAATATTTTAGCCAATATACTCACTTTTTTCAAGAAAAGAGAAAGAAATGTGAATAAATTTAATATATCTATTCCATTTTTTCTTTTTTTCTAATATGAAATGATCAAAACACCCTTTTAATTTAATGGATATGCCTGTAAAGTGATTAAATTTTGGTCAATTTTGGTTGGGAGGACCAATTTGAGAAATAAAAAATAGATAAATGATCAATTTGGATAAAATTAAAGTTATAGGACCAATTCGGAGAAACGTAAATAGTTAAGGGACAAAATTGGAGAATTTTCCGTCAGCAAAAATCAAGGGGTAAAAAGTTGGCTTATTTACTCTTACTGCCTTTTCACTTAGGAGAAACGTGATTAACAAGGTTCATTGTTCCTTACCTGTCATCGAACAGCTGAAATGTGCATTAACCTTACATAGTTTTTTATGCAGACAGAAAGAAAGTGAGAGAGGCAGGATTGCTCCGCGTGTAGGACTAGTGCGCATATGAACGGATGAAGCAGCCCCCACCAGGTGTCATGAATCACATGGGTTTTGCAGGTATAATGGCCTGGTTCGTGATCAAGAAATCACAACAAAAATAAATATCAGGTCAATTTTGTGCAGGGTGGAACCCTTCTCCATTTTTTTGATTTCTTATTGGCTTTGTTGATTGATTAATCAGGGCCCCACTCATCAATGTCTCAGCTGTTAGTGAGCAGGGGAACAGTAGCAATGAAAACTTCTAAGAGAAGTTGTATAACACATGGAAGTCGTTGAACAAATGAAATAAGTGAAAACTCTTTGCTTTTACTATAATAACCACCCGTCCCACATTATAAATTTATATAAATATGTTATAGAACATAAAGATGAATCTAAACACTCATGGTTAATTCAGAATATTTTTTTAGTACAGCAAAAACGATACTAATTAAATAATTGAAAATAAGTGCAATTAGACCCACTATCGTAGCACGGGCTTGCAAACCTCGGTGGTGACATTTACAAAGACTAAAGGATCAATACCGTCAATAAAATGAATATAAGACAAATCCTATGAATATTTTTATGGGAATATAATTTTTTTTCTGATTCGTTTTCTTCTTTTCTTCAATTGTACATTGATAAGATTATGCACATGAATTTTTCATATAATAAGATTGTCATATATATATATATGAAGTAAGTGTTAGATTTATTTTAATAAATCATGTGGGCTTATGTGTTAATTGTGTATTTAGTAGCTATCATAATTAATAAGCTCAATTAAAGTGATCTAATTAAGTTAAATGGGTTTTTGTGCATCAAATACAAAGTATGGGCCCATTTATGTAGAAACCCTAATCCTAGTCTGTGATGGGTTGACTAGGGTTATTATTATAAATAAGAGTTTATGGTCCCCGGGAGAATATCGAGAGTTTCTCTTCTATATCCCGTCGGTAGAACAGAATCCTTGACTCCGATAGATCTCTTGGAAGAACATAACCCCCAACCAATAATCCCCATAATCTCGTATAATACAGGTCCCAAGAATACTACAGGAATTCAAGATCTATCAAAGAAATCCAAGTCTAAATCAAGACGTTATCTCTGAAGGGGAGATTCAAGGTTCTAAATATTCAAAGATGGATTCAGGTAGGCTTCCGCAAATCTCAGTTGTTTATTCTTGATAATCTGACATAAAGATTTTGGGACTTCATTATGGATTTAATTTTGGATTATAATATATATAAATATATTATTCTTACAGTAAGAAGAAATTATGTGAAACTATAAATCTAAATGATCGACTAAAATTCCTTTTACACACTGTATTGAAATATTTCTTAATAAGAATTAATAATTTTAGATCAATTTGTAAATCTGAAGCTTTTTTTTATCTTTACATGACTCAAACATGATTGTTCACAATCATAAGTGAGATTACCATTGATTAAGCTAGATTTTCTTGTCATCATTCTTCTTTTAGAATAAATCTAGATAAGAAAAGAGGGGGAAAAAAAAGAAGAAAAAGTTTAATGTTTTGGGAATAAAGATTGGAGTAATTAATAAGTTATTTTGGCTATACATGGGTTGATAGGTCAAACTTTACTCATTAAATGGTTAGTAAATTTCAAAGTCGTTGAAAAAATGAAGTAATTGAAAACTGTCTGGTTTTGCATATTTTTATGGGAAGATAATTTTTTCCTGATTATCTCTTCTTCTTTTTTTTTTCTTTTTTTTTGTTTTCCTTTTTTTTTTTCCTCTCTTTTTGCAATTTCATTGATAAGATTATGCATCTTTATATATATATATATATATGATAAGATTGTGACACAAAGTAAGAAGAAATTATGTGAAACTATATACCACTGGAATTCCTTGTGACACTTGATGTAATGAACTAATTCTTAATTAGAATTAGGAATAATTTGTGGATTTAGTCCCAAACAAATTTATTTTTGGCAACTTTAGTCTCAAAAGGTTTTTTTTTTTTTTTTTTTAACTTTTAAGATTCCAAACTATTTTACGATTGGACAATAAAGTCCTATTTGACGGATT
>JAXGGT010036156.1:0-12941 GCA_035583425.1 Marsdenia floribunda
TCGTTTGACAAATTTCTGATAGGAGAATGCATAATGCAAGAAGAAGAAAAAGAAGGCAAATATATATATATATATATGTATGTATATAGACTGGTAAGCATATTCCTTCGGAAAATCTCACAGGAACTGGGAAAAGGCATTTCCCATTCCCCCTTTGGGCCTACAAAAAGGCTAACTCATAATTCGGCTTCAATTCTACCCCATCCCTCATTCCAAGCTCGGGACCAACTTCAAGTACATTTCTAACATGCTTTATTTGCCCACAGAATGTAGAGAAAAAACTCATTAATGTCATAAAATAAAACTGTCACGACCCGGGCCATCACAGCAGTCTGTCAACTATTTGGTACCATTATTGTATAAAAAAACTATTTCTAATTTGACAATAAATACCACAAAAAACAACTGAAAATTAATATATAATAATAAATCCATTTAAGGAAAAGTTAAAATTGTATATATATATAACTCGTTTTAAAAAAGCGAAACACAACAGAAAGCAAAACGGAGGAGACAATTTTTTTCCCCCCTTTTTTCTAAAGTAAAAATTACCTGAGGGAAAAGAAGCAGCAGCAGCGTGAACAAGATCACAGAATGAAGGAGAACCTCGTCCGCAAGGAGATTGATTGCTATGAGTACAGTGAGATGGACCGCTAGATGAACAAGCAGTAGCAGCATTCTGATGAGAATGCTCGTTGAAGTTCTGAGCATCCTGAAATGAACTGTAAGAGGGGTTCTGATGATGATGATGTCCAATGAGGCTCTGACGGCTTTGAGCTTCACAGTACGGGGGATTCTGGTGAGGATGCACAGCGAGGCTCTGAACTTGATTGACCGAAGTACTGGGGTGCGGATGCCGAACTAGACTCTGATCGTTATGAAATGGACTGTTAGAGGGACTCTGATGAGGGTACCCAACAGGACTCTGGGGGCTCTGAACTTGATTGCTGTACGGACTCTGAGGAGAGCTCCGTTGAGCAGAGGCTCGTACTGGGCTGTGAGGATTATCAATAAACCAAACAATGAGACGACTCAGGTCACGTATCTGCGTCTGTTGGTTGTATATCTTGGAAAGGATTTCAGTGGCAACTCCTTCATCCACAGTGGCAAGCCTTCGCCTTGCCCATGAATCAGGTGGGTCTATTCTCTTATCAGTACAGATTTTCATAATGATATTTTCGACTGATGTGGGGAGAGTCACACTGGGATCACCCATACTTGGGCTGTTTCAGAGTGTTTGATTATGATTGCTAGTGTTGGAAATGGAAGTTGAACTTCGGATTGATGAATCATGAAAGCGAAACAAGCAGCACTTTATAGTAACTTTCCCGCTAATTTTTTGAGTTTCCAGTACTGTGGACTTTGGTAAAGTTAGAGAGAGAGAGAGAGAAGTGAAGTGCCAGTTTTGGCACTTATCACTTCAGTCTCCTACTCTATAGTCTATAGTCTACACTCATTTTATTACCGACAATCATTTTTTCAAACAATTTCACTATTTTGGTAATATATTGATTCCCATATAATTGTAAGAAATATTATTTTATTAAAAATATTGATAAATATTTATTTACTTGATAAATTAATGACCAAAACATTATAATTATTCAATAAAAAATTATCAAAAAATTAAATCAATTAATTATAGCTGTAAAATTTGATATTATAAAAAT
Source organism: Marsdenia floribunda (assembly GCA_035583425.1). Classification (NCBI taxonomy): domain Eukaryota; kingdom Viridiplantae; phylum Streptophyta; class Magnoliopsida; order Gentianales; family Apocynaceae; genus Marsdenia; species Marsdenia floribunda. The sequence continues at coordinate 1,671 of JAXGGT010036156.1, forward strand.
AAAAATTTAATTTAAAATTTTAAAATAATTATAAAACAAAAATAAAAAACTTTTCTTGAAACATTGTTTGTTTAAATTTTTTTCAAACTAAAAAAAAAAAAAAATTCAAAAAAATCTTTATTAAAAGAAATTTAACTAAATGCACCCCCTAAAAAGTTAGACATAGTTAGCAATAATTTATTACTTATCCAAAAAAAAAAAAGTTAGCAATATTTTATTTTGAATCATGTTAAAAAAGTACGAAATAAAGATTTTTACAGAGTAACATGACATTTTGTCCTATATGAAAAGACCATTCGAGCTGAGGTCCTCTTCTTACTTCATTGTGAAGTTACATATCAACCATTCCTTCTCTATGTTTTTAGATCTATTTATTTCTAAAACAAATTGATTATTTTTGTTTGAATAATGTTTACATCAATTTACTTTTTATTAAATTATAAAAGGTAAAATTTATTTAAATTATTAAATTATTTTAAAATTAACATTTATCACATTATTTTAAAAAATAAATTAATAATTATATCATCATTATACTTAGTAAAATTTATCTCGTTTTTTAAAATAAAATTCATTCAACTTCAAAATTTTAGATTATTTTTAGATTGAAGTTTTTTTCTTTTTTTAAAATTTTTCACTCAAACTCAAAAAAAAAAAAAAAAAAAATACAATACTGTTCATTTGTCCTTGATAATAAATTTTGGACATCATCTAACACAATACTATTCATTTGTCCCCAACTTACTTGTTGTTTACATTCAACTTAACTTAGAAATAAATAAGACTGTTTTTTGACTGGGCTTTTTTTTTTTTTTTTTAACTTTTACTCAAACTGGAAAAAAAAATAGTTGTACTTGTTTAGACACTACCAAACATGTTACTATTCATATCTGTCCAGGTGGCAAAAAAAAAATGAATAAAATATTCAATATATACATATAAATATATAACTCAAATAATAATATCATCATTACACTGATAAACTATATTATTTTTGTCCTCACTTATTAAACAACTTATTAACTTATTTCACCTTACTCCTCGTTTTTTTGCAATCCATTCATCTTTTTTAAAAAATAAACAATCTAAAAAAAAAAAAAAAAAACTCAAATCTAAAACCACCTTAATAAACTTAAAAAAAAAAAAAAAAAAAAAAAAAAATCAATTCAAAAACACCTTTACTTTTCTTTAAAATAAAAATGAGTCCAAATACAGCGTAAGATGCATTGTGCGTGTTGGATAGTACTAGTAGAGCTGCTTTCCACATTCCCTTTTTCTTTTCGGTTTTTTACACGTGGAATCCCACTCCCACCACCATTATTCCCGAAGCCCTTTTCTGTTCTTATTTTCAATGGACTGTAGATGTATTTCTTAAGGCCTAAGGTCTATTGCTTGAATTCATTCAAACGGAAGCTTGCAGGTTCTCACTCATGCTCGGTTATCACCAGCTTTTTAAGTTTCATGGTACATTTGGATTGTTTCTTTTTTTTTTGCTAAATAATATTTGGATTGTTTCTACTTTTGGTTCCAAAAAGTGTATTAATTTATACTACATTATGAAATATATGTAGGCAAATTGGCATAAATAGTCCCCAAACGATAGCCATTTAGTGACATTGGTCGCTAAATTAATTTTTTTTGTGATATTAGTCCTTATAATTAAAAATTCTATTAACTCTCCGTTAATTTTTTTTTTTTTTTAAATTGTCTAAAGGCATTTTCGTCATTTTACTAAATTCAAACTCTCTCGTCCTCACCTTCCTCCTTCTACTGCTCCTCCTCATCCTCATTCACTCGTCACTGCTCATTATCATCACCTCCATCTTCAATTTTTTCAATCTTCACCTCAATTAATGGCACAGGGACTATTCATATATTGATATTTTTTTTTTTTTTTTTTTTTTTTTAATACGGGCTGCCCTGAGTGTTGTTCTGATCTATATACTGTTAAGTGGACATCTCTTATGATTCTTACCCTGACAATAATGATGGTCAACCTGATTGGCATTGCAGTTGGAATTAATCGAACCATTTACAGCGTTATACCACACTGGAGCAGGCTAATAGGAGGGGTTTTCTTCATTTTCAGGGTTCTAGCATCTCTATCCATTTGCTAAAGGATTGATGGGAAGAAGAGGCAGGAGTAACGCAGGACGCCCACCATTGTTTTCGTTTGGTCTGGATATATCTATATATCTATATATCTATATAATATAAGATTATATATAATTTGTCATATATGTATATATCGATATAATATAAGATTATAACATATTTTTTTAATTTACCAAAAATAAAATAAAATAATATGTTCTTTTAACATAATTTTTTCTTTCAGTGGTGTTTATAGTAATATATGTGACATTTTGATAATTATCTAACCATTTAACCTATTACCATCTTATCATTTATTTATTTTTTACAATGTTTTACTATATTATCTATTTGTGTTCTTAATTTATCTAATTAATATACTTTGAATTTGATATATTTAACAACCGACTTTTTATTTTTTTTTAAATTAAACTTTTTATTTTTTTTTCTTCCTTAAAAAAAAAAAAAGATTAAATGGTGATTGTCATTTACTAATTATATATATTTTATTTCTCAATTCATTATTGATTTATACTCGATTTCTTAAAGAAATTCAAGTATTTCTTTTTTAAGTTATATCAATTTTTTTCATTTCATTCTTTTTTACAATCTCTGCCTTTTTTTTATATAATTTTTATATTTTTTTCCTTTTATGTTTTATTATTTCAATATTTTTAAAATTTAAAGTAATTTTTGTATTTTTGCATCATGAGTTTGTTTCTTCCTTTTTTTTCTTTAATACCATGAAGTTTGACAATTTGCTTGATGAAGCTCTAATGAATTTGCAAGATAAATTTGAGAGTTTGCTACTTGAGACATCAATCAATGTGAATGAGGTCCAAAAGGATGATAATTCCTTTGAGTAAAATCAATGTCAATGTGCATTATTTGTTATTTGAAGTCGAATCTATTTGTCTATAATAATGAGCATTGTTACATATTTTGCTTGTTAAAAGAAAGACAAAGGAAAACAAACAAAGTAACTCAAATAAAAAGGAATCTTATACTTGAAAATAAGGAATGATTCTCATTCATAAGAAAAGAAGAAGCGTACAAAAATCCTACTCTATTACACTTCGGGAAAAAAAAAGTACAAAGAATAGTTTAAGGATCTGGAGTTGGAGCAAGAAGGATAGGCGTTTCAGCACCCGAAGTTGGAGTTGAAGTGTTAGGCAAGCCAGTGGGCGTTTCGGCACCAGGAGTTGGAGTCAGAGTCCAAGCCAAAGACAACCTAGTAATAGGAGCGATTGTCAAAGTAGTAGCCTCAAAAGTATTGGAGGGAACTCCGACAACCGGAGTATTAGCCACCTCAAGAGAGGTCTGAGCGATTTGTTCTACATCTTCGGCATTAGTCATCTCAGTAGGCAAAGTTCCATCAACCAAATCGAAGAAAGTAGGCACAGTAGGAGTAGGAGGTGTCCAAGGGTCTTCCTTGTTCTCAGCATCCATCTCTCGAATCTCTCGTAACTCTTCATCCGAGAATGGAACAAAGTTAGCACCCCCTCTGGCCTCTCGATTAGCGAAGAACAACTCATATGCTTCGATCAACGGAGTTTTGTCCTTGAAAAAATGATGCAATTGCCTCACCATATGAGCTGAACCTCGCTTCAAGTAAACAAAGGATTCAGAGATGACGGCATCTTTATAGGCTTCAGACTCCTTGAACACCTCCACGACTTTCTTGGTGTACTCCTCAGATTCAAAGTCCTCCACCTTCTTTTTCAATTCTTCAACTTGGGCTTTGGTTGCCCACTCTGACGCCTTGATCTCCCTATTTACATCCTCATAAGCGGCTACTTTAGTAGACAATGCTTTGACTTCACTACATTTCGCCGCAAGGATTGTCTTTTGCTTTTCATACTCCGTAGTCGCCTTGTTGTGAGAGCAGATCGCAGACTCAACCTCCTTAGTTTTCTTCTCCAACTCCTCCTCCTTGTTCTTCAATTTCTCCTCCAACTCAGCTATACGGGCTTGACTCTTATTATACCTCTCTTCCATGCTAAGGGCATATGCCTTGGAAGATACAGTAGAAGCTACCTCAGTACATACATGAATGTAATGCGACAAAGCCTAAAAATGAAAATCAAAACAAAGTTTAACGCTTTGAAAAATTTTCAACATGAAAAAAATAAAGTAAAGTTTGCACTACCTGAGTGAAGTGAGCACCACCTCGATTGGCGGACTCCTCGATCGAGAGCCCAGTGATAGTCTTCAGGTAGTCAGGGTCTGGGATAATCCCCATAAAAGGAGCATCTTGGACGCTGCTGACATTTAAACCCTCGAGGGTCGGAGTGGTTTGGAGCACATCCTTAGCCAAAGTACGGAACTCCAATGGCGATTTGGGGTATTTAAACCCACTCCGCTTCCATGGAACCTTGTCGGAGTCCCTCACTCGGCCCTCAACTATAGAGTCACCCCTAGATCCTGAAGACCTGGATCCAGCGAAATGTCCGGACCTCGATGAGTCCTGTTGCCTCGTACTGTCAGGTACATCGACTACCTCTTCTGAGTGCCTCCTCTTTGAGGCATCAGCTACCTGGCTAGCTTCACCAACTTCGTCATCCCGAGTCCTCTTTTGATGACCATCGCAAAGTGCTAGGGTCGAAGCTGAAGACTTGTCTTCAGTAGCATCTCCCTCTTTCTCCTTCCCCTTTCCTTTCTCCTTCGATGCGAAGTCGTCAGGCTTGGAGATCGGGGTAGGTGGAGCGAATGTTGCATTCTTGATTGTACCAGCTCGACCAGTTTTCTTCCTATCGGCCATGGCAACCATCTTCGCCAAGCTACTCATATCTGCAAGAGTCAAAACAAACAAAATATGTAAATAAACTCAAAGTCCAAAACTTCGACAAACGTAAGCGGAGTCAAACAACTTATACATTCAATGGTTGGCAATCCCCAAGGTTCTTGTCTGAACAATTTAGAACAAAATACTGGAACCGTTTGACAAATTCTCTGATAGCACAATGCATAATGCAAGAAGAAGAAAAAGAAGAGGGAAAATAAATAAATAAATAAATATAGACTGGTTAGCATATTCATTCAGAAACATGGTTCGCAGTCACGGTATCGGTGACAGTATCGGAGGTCACTAATCCATATTGGTATCGGTGACTCGGTCGCGTATCGGGCGATACACAATTTTTTATATATTATATTATAAAAATATAATTTTTTATTTTACAAATATAAAAAATAAAATTGTAAATAATAGAATAATTTTAATATAAAATAAATAATGACAATTATCTATTTTTTAAAATATATATATATATACATATATATTTTAAAATACCCATTTCTCTTTTTTCTGTCCCCTTCCCCTTTCCATGTCCCCGCCCCTCCCCTTTGCTTTTGTTGTGGAATCCTACGCACCCACCTCTCTCTCTCTCTCCCCCTTCTCTTTTCGTCTATCTTAAAAAGAGTCAAAGTCTAAGGAGGAGGAAAAAATAAGAGAACCAGGAAAAAGTTGTTTGGTTCTTTTCAAAGACTATAGCGAGAGAGAGAGAACAAATTAAAGATGGGTGAGAAAGAAGCAATTGACGATGGTCTGTGGTTGAGTTTGAGCTTGAGTTTGGAGAAAATCAGAACAATCCTCCACCTCTTCGTCCTCGTCCTCCTCCGCCGGTGCCACCAACCACCATTAGTTTTTCAAGTCTGCATCTTTGTTTCTTGCTGATGCGTTCCAACCTTCATCACCATCTGCTGGTAACTAAAAAGCATTGTGAAGGAAAAATCTTTGCAATCAATAACAAGAGAGGCAGAATTAATTTGTGACTCGATTTGACTCGACTGATATAAACCGAGTTATGTTGTATCAGTCCGAGTTAGATTGAGTTTGACCAAGTCAAGAGTGATATAATATTGAATTTGAGTTTTGGTGACTCAATGTCTCGATAAGCCTTGAGACGGAGTTAACTCGACCGAGTCACGCGTAACTCGGCCGAGTCTTTGAATCAGAAAAGCTCAGAGGAACGGGGAAAAGGCATTTTCCCGTTCCCCCACTGGGCCTACAAAAAAGCTAACTTATAATTCGGCTTCATTCCAAGCTCGGGACCAACTCCAAGTGTACATTTCTAACATGCTTTATTTGCCCACACTAATGTAGAGAAAAAAAACTCATTAATCTCAGAAAATAAAACTGTCACGACCCAGGCCATGGCAGCACTTTCAGTCAATTATCTGGTATACCCAAGAAAATTTTAACTAGACAATAAATACAACAAAACAACTGAAAATTAATATTTAATAATAAATCCATTTAAGGAAAAGTTAAAATTGGATAAATATATATATATATATATAGCTCGTTTTTAAAAGCGAAACACAACAGAAAGCAAAAGGGCGGAGACAATTTTTTTTTTTTTTTTAAAGTGAAAATTACCTGAGGGAAAAGAAGCAGCAGCAGCGTGAACAAGATCACAGAGTGAAGGAGAACCTCGTCCGCAAGGAGATGGATTGCTCTGAGTACAGTGAGATGGACCGCTAGATGAACAAGCAGCAGCAGCATTCTGATGAGAATGCTCGTTGAAGTTCTGAGCATCCTGAAATGAACTGTAAGAGGGGTTCTGATGATGATGATGTCCAATGAGGCTCTGACGGCTTTGAGCTTCACAGTACGGGGGATTCTGGTGAGAACGGACAGCGAGGCCCTGAACTTGATTGTCCGAAGTACTGGGGTGAGGATGCCGAACGAGACTCTGATCTTTCTGAAATGGACTGTTAGAGGGACTCTGATGAGGGTACCCAACAGGACTCTGGGAGCTCTGAACTTGATTCCTGTACGGACTCTGAGGATTAACAACGGAGCTCCGTTGAGCGGAGGCTCGTACTGGGCTGCGAGGATTATTAATAAACCAAACAATGAGACTATTCAAGTCACGTATCCGCCTCTGTTTGTTGTATATGTTGGAAAGAATTTTAATGGCAACTCCTTCATCCACAGTGGCAAGCTTTTGCCTTGCCCATGATTCAGGTGGGTCTATTCTCTTTTCAGTACAAATTTTCATGATGAAATTTTCGACTGATGGGGGGAGAGTCACACTGGGATCACCCATACTGGGGCTGTTTGATTGCTAGTGTTGGAATGGAAATGGAAGTTGAACTTCGGATTGATGAATCGTGAAAGCGCAACAACGAGCACTTTATAGTAACTTCCCCGCTAGTGTTTTTGAGTTTCCATTACGGTGGACGTTGGTAAAGTTAGAGAGAAGAGAGAAGTGAAGCCAGTTTTGGCACTTATCACATCAAGTCAGCATTCTCCTACTCCCTAATCATTTCACGACTTTGTCATTCTTTTTTTTGGTGAATCACGACTTTGTCATTCAGACAGTTATTTACAACTAATAAAATTTCTCCAATCATTTTTTTTTCAAATAATTTCACTATATCATAATATAATTATCAAAGTTAATATAATAATATCACAGTTATTAAACTCATCAAAAAAAAAAAAAAAAAACTCATCAACAAAAAATGTTATAAATTAAAAAGTTAATAATTATCTATCATAATATAATTTAAAATGTTTCAACGATAAAAATGTCTCAAATTTTCAAAAAAGTTATTATATTAAAAATATTATTAAATATTTGTTCACTTAAAAAATTAATTGTCAGAACATTTTAATTATTCAAAAAATCAAATCAAATAATCATAGTTGTAAGATTTGATATTATAAATTATCAAAAAAAAAAAAAACTATAAAAATAAAAATTTAAGTTAAAAATGTAAAATAATTATAACATAAAAGTAAAAAAATTTACTTTAAATATTTTTTGTTTAGTTTTTTTTTTTTTACCAAACTATTTAAAAAAAAAAAAAAATCTTTATTAAAATATTTATCTAAATACATCCTTAAAAAGTTTTTTTTTTTTTTTTTTTTTTTTTGATAATTCACTCATAAAAAGTTATAAATGGTAATAATTTATTTTGCATTATGTTAAAAAATTAAGAAATAAAAATGGATTCTATTTTTTTCAGAGTGTAATGTAACAGGCCAATTTGTGCAAATATGAATAGACCATTCGCACAGAAGTCCTCTTCTTACTTCATTGCGAAGCTACCCATCAATCATTCCTTCTGATTCCTTAAACTTTTGGTTATGAATTAAGATGCATTCTGCACGTTGGATAGTACTAATTGGAGAAATCAAAGAATGTTGGAAAAGAGGAATAACTTAGGCTATATTTGGATAAGTTTTCAACTGGAAAAAAATGACTTATTCGAGACAAACTATCATTTAAAATGAATCTTGTCCCATATTTTTTTTAAAATTGAATTTTATGTTCGAAAAAGTGGGGATAAATATATAGGGTATAATGATTATGTACGTAAGAGAATATTTGTTTTGGAAAAAGTGTATGTGAGTGATTTTATTAATAATATATATATTTTTAAATAAGTTGGGGCCCACAACCTTTATAGGTATATTTTATAGGTGTATTTTTGGGGAGACAAATTTTTTTTTCAAAACAAACGGTGTCCAAATGTGCTGGTGTATTGGAGACAAACATTCGTCACTCAACTTGAGTTGAAAGCTTGTACAAATATAGCCTTAAAATAATTTGTTTTGTGGTAGATAGGTCATTATCTTAAAAATTAAATTTGGCGAGATCTTTGTACAATAGTAAAGTATAGTCCATTTTACAAGGTTAATACAAATAAACTTTTCTAAAACATATGCTTGTGACAGAAAAGATGAAATAATGAAATATATAATTGTTTAGAATTATTAATATATAAATAGTAGGAAAAAATTTTATTTTTTTCTTTTTAAATAATTCTATCTTGAAATTTTTTTTTTTCAGAGTTACCAAGAAGAATAATATTATATATGTTGGGTAGCAAACTCAAGTCCCACATTAAAAATTTAAGGAGAAATCACATTAAATATAAGTGTTTACCTAACTTTATTAGTATAAAACCGTTTAGGAGATGCTCACTTAGTATCAGTGCTTTCCTAAATTCCTTTTTCTTTTCTGCTTTTTACGCGTAGAATCCCACCATTATTACTCCCGAAACCCCTTTATGCTTTTTTTTTTTTCCAGTGGAAAAGGGTTTAGATATATTGAGACTATACCAATGTACAGGTCTGAACGGCGTCCAGAAAGCCTTTTCTTTTCTTATTTTCAATGGGCTCTACATGTCCCTCGTAAGGCCTAAGGTCTATTGCTGGATTCCTTCCAACGCAAGGTCGCTGGCTCTCACAGTCACTCATGCTATATTATCACCAGCTTTCTACGGTTGTGTTTAGACTAAGTTTTATTTTAATTAAAGTAAATTTTTGAAATTAAGTAAATTTTATTTTAAAAAATAAAGAGTTATTTTTTTATTTTTTAACAAAAAAATAGAAATTTTATAAATATAATAATGATATAATTTTTGAGTTTTAATTTTTAAAATGATGTGATAAATATTGATTTTAGAATAATTTGATAATTTTAAGGTAAATTAGCATAAATAGTTCTCAAATTATGGCTATTTGGTGACATTGATGATTGATCCCTGAATTAATTTTTTTGTGAGATTGGTCCCTAAACTATGTTGAATTGTATGACATTAGTCATTTTTGTTAAATTTTTCTGTTAAATTACTGTTTAAATTTTTTTTTTAAAAAAAAAATTATCTAGGGGTATTTTGATTTTTTTTACTTGAAAATTAAAAAAAGAAAAAGGAAAAAAAAAGAAAAAGAAAAAGAAAACGGTTTTTCTAAGGACGTGATGGCATCAGAGAGTAGCAGTGAAGGGCACATTGGTAGCTGGCAACCAAGAATTGGCGGCAATAGTGTAGCGGTATGGCTGGATTAGGAAGGACGGCAATTGGGCTTCCTTCCCAATTTTCTCTGGCTTTCAGATTTCTAAGAAAGTTCGCCATGTGCTTGAGCTCTTCCACTGGCGTCATATTCTTTGGTAACGGACCATATATCATGCTTCTGGGATAGATGTATCCCAAAGCCTTACTTACACACCACTCATCACCAACCCAATTGGTGCGCCATGGACAGACAACGTGCCAGGAAATGATCCTTCGGGTGAGTATTTCATTGGAGTTACAGGCATAACAGTCAATGGGGAACCAGTTCCTACAAACAAGACCTTACTTGAAATCAACAAGGATGGTTATGTATGGAGGAACGAAAATCAGCACTGTAGTCCCGTACACAACACTGGAGACATCAATTTATAATGGTGTTACGGATGCATTCATCAGTTCACTTTCTAATGTCCCTAGAGTAAAGCCCGTGGCACCATTTAAGGCATGTTACAGAGCAAGTAGCCTCGGTAGTACCCGTGTTGGACTAGCTGGTCCTCCCATCACGCTACTCTTGCAAAATGATCAGGACACTTCTTGGACATTTTTCGGTTCAAATGCATTTTTTTCGGTTAAGAATGACATTGTCCGTCTTGGGTTTGTGGATGGAGGTGTAGGACAAGTAACTTCCATTGTCAATAGGAGGACATCAGCTTGAGAATGCCATTTTAGAATTTGATCTTGCAAGATCAAGATTGGGATTCACCTCTACACTATTGGGCTTCCGAACTTCTTCAATTTCACATCTTAGAACTTCATTGCCGCCAATTCTTGATTGCCGGCTAACAATGTGCCCTTCACTGCTACTTTCTAATTAGGGATGGCAACGGGGACGAGGGTTTGCGGGGACACCTTCCCCATTCCCATTCTCACATGTATTCTTTATCTCCTGCGGGGAATTTTTTTTTCATACCATCACCGCCGTCCCGTTGGGGATCGGGGATCCCTGCGGGGAATTTCACCACTTAGTTTTTTGTTCTTTATTTTCAATTAAATTATTAATGCAAAATTAATCAATAAATTTCGTAAAATAAAAAATAAAGTATTTTCTCTCAAATTTTTCAATATAATTAGAAAAAAAAAAAAAACTAAAATAAAAGTACAAAATTAAATATTAAAATTAAATTAAAAAATTTTAAAAAATTTTGACGTAGATAAAGTAATTTCATTCGAAACATTATTGTCAATATGTCATAGAATCAACAATTATAGAAAAGAAAAAAATATATGTTAATTTTAAAAATAGTTATATGAATTATCGATAGAATTAAAGTATATAATTAATAATTATCTAAATCATCTTCATAATTATCATCAAGTATAGTTGCAAAATTATTTATAAAAAAGAGCATTGCCATCTAAGATAAA
>JAXGGT010036175.1:0-12940 GCA_035583425.1 Marsdenia floribunda
AACAGAGTATGTTATGGTTAAGTAGGCATTGCACAGTTCCTCATGAAAATAATTTTATTTAGTTATGTGAATAAATATGTGGTATATTGAATCAAGGCAATGAATGGTAATTGTGAGAGCAATTATGATTCCAAAGACGATTGAATATTCTTATACTGATTCACATAGATTAGTCCTCGAAGATCAAATAATAAGTTGAGAATTCTTATACTGATTCACACACACACTCAGAAAATTCTTGTTGATCTAGTATGTGATTAAGTTAATATGTAATTAAGTAATATCGTATTTTTCTTGAATTTTGTTTGGATGTGATCTATGAGGCAATTATATCAGCACTGCTTGTATGATTCATCTTTGCCAAGTAAATTGCTATGACTGATTTCTGGAATAGGAGATATCATCTTTGAGTGTTAAAGTTCAGTAGACTCTAGTTTTATTATTTTGCCCAAGAGTGCAAAAACCTGAGTGTGGGGGATTTGATAACATATAGATTTATACATTTTAGACCCTCTATGCTTAGTATTTAATACATCTCTCTACCATTCTTAGATTAGATACTATCTTTATGTGTTATTTGGATTATTATGCTTTAATAAGATTAATATTAAATTGTTGGGTTTCTTAATTATAATTTTTATTCTATTTCAGGCCCAAGTCCAAATGAAGTTAGAACGGACCTCATGTTATAGTTTTATGAAGCCCAATATGCAAGAGATTCGGGCTAAAATTAAAGGGGCCCGTAAAGTCCAAGAAAAAGAGGAGAAAACCCTAAGAAAAGGAGGGAGGCAGATTAATATATGGAAGAGAAATCAGATTTGAGAAGGAGGTTGTGTTTTCGAAGTTAAGAAGAGCAAGACGCGATTACTGTTCATCGCGGTTGTAGAGAGAGATTTTTGAGAAATCATGGAGACATTACGAGATTTTTTAATGGTAGCTTAAACACCTTGTAATCCGTCAAGGAGAAGATGCTTCCAAGGCAATTTAGAGTTCCAGAGCATCATTTAATTTGGGTTGTTTTCCAATTTTTAGATTTAATTGCATGAGTTTATGAATTGAATGTTTATTCGATTGATTGGATTTTTGAGATTGAACTTGGATTTAATTGGCGATTGTTAATTGAATTTATGTATCTATCTCTATTCAATTGTTTTCAAATATGGATTTTTCATTGATTCATGGATTACCTTGATGTTCACGGGTCTTAAATTAAGTATGAGTTGTTGGATTAGATGATTCTCTAGGAAACCTATTAATACTTAATTGAATTCTAACATGTTGTTAGTAGGTGATCGGATTTGATTTGGGATTCCAAATTAGATTTCAATCAAGGGATTAAAATATCAATTCAAAAATATTAGAAAGAATGAGGAAGAATTAAATTGGAGCATCAACCCTAGGCTGATTACGTTTTCTCATTATTGTTTGCATTCAAATTCATTTAGTTTAATTGCTTTTGAAATTTTCGTTAAACATAAAAACTACCCTTTTTTCCACTTTCATTATATATAGTAGGTTCTTAATTTTGATTTGACGATTAGGGCTTCCTTGGGAGATGACCTGGCAAGCACTATATTGCTTTCTAGTTTAAATTAATCTTAGCCGATTTGACGATAACCGCGAATTTATCCTTTACCAAATACTAATTAGGGATTCCACTTAGTATTCAATCAAGGGATTAGATTAGCAATTTGAAAATATTTGGAAGAAGTAGGAAGAATTAAATTGGAACTCAACCCTAGGCTAATTATAGATTCTCATTACTGTTTGCACTCAATTTCGTCTCTCGTCTAGTTTGTTTGTTTTTGAATATCTGCTTAAACATAAGACTTTCCCCCTTCAACTTAAATTGAGATTAGACGATTTCTTCAATTCCGATTTAGCGATTAGGACTTTCTTGGGAGACGATTTGGTGAGCACTGTACTGCCTCTAGTTTAAATTAATCTTGGCCAGTTTGACGATAGCCACGAATTTTATCCTCACCAGCAAGCTCGAAGAGAGTCAGTGAAGATTTGGCTGGAGGAGTCCACAATGGCAGGTTTTTCTTCTCGTCATATTCTCTGATGGCTTCCAGTTCTTCATTAATAAAAGGAACAAAGTTAGGTCCACCTCGGGCCTTGGATTTGGCAAAAAAATAGTTCATAAGCCTGCACCAGTGAAATCTTGTCCTTAGAGAAGTGATGAATCTGCCTCGCCATGTGTGCAGAGCTAGATTTAAATAAGATAAGGACTCCTTGTTGACAGCTTTCCTATAGTCTTCCGACTTCTAGAACTCAGTAATAAGAAAGTCTGTGTACACTCTAGACTGATAGTATTCCACACTTTTTTCCATGCTTTATTCTCGGAGTTTATCAACTTAATGTTTTTAGCCTCCAATACTTTATTGGAAGCCTCACTTGCTGCCAACTTAGCCATCAACTTCTTCACCTCAGCTTGGAGAGGAATCAATTCTGCTTGGGCCTTATTCTTTTCACTTTGCAGCAAATTGGCCTTCCTCTCCTCAGCCTCAAATTTTGCTTTCCACTTCTCTGCCGATGCCTCCATTTGGTTGCATTTCTTATCTATGTTCTGAGCATAGGCAGCAATAGCATCAGTCCTCTTAGCAGCATCAGCTAGGAAAAGTCCCAAAGTAGAAATCTGCAAAATGCGAAGTAAAACTTAAACATAGGGGTGAAGTACAAAACAGAAGTCTAAGTACAAATCTATATAATGACAAAGTCCTTACCTCAGAAATTAGGCCCCCAAACCTATTAAAAGGCCTCCTTGTATCCCATCTTATTGATCTTGCTGTATAAGTCTAGATCATGACACCTGCTGATGATGGATCTTCCCAAGACCACAACATTTTTGGGATCACTGATGTTCAAGTTAGCAAGGCTAGGAGAGAGGTCGCAAATTTCATTGGCCAACTTGTCCATGCCTACAATTGTGTGCGGGTACTCAAACCCAGGCCTCAAACAGGAGGGCCCCTCATCAGCCTGCTTTGGATCCGGAGTAGCAGCAGTAGTAGGTGGAGTAGATGGTGGGACGACGGAGGGAGTTGGAGGGCGAGCTTCAATAGCGAAGTTAGAGCTTTGACCCTTTGCCCTTTTTGAAGTCCCAGATTCATCTTCTTTCCAGGGCCTTTTCTTCTGTTTTGAATCTTTGGGAGGAAGCTCCGAAGTTGAAGACTTCTCTTTAGAACTTCTAGTTAATATCTTCTTACGCAGGGGGATTTGTAGACTCTTTAGTCAATTCAAAAGTCAACCCCTACTTCTCTGCCAACCTCAACTGATCTTTCTTGGCAATGTCCTCCAAAGTTTTCGGAGTGAGAGGATTGGCAGTATCTTTCTTTAATAAGGCTTTCCTGGCAGCCTTCTGCTTCTTCTTGATAGCTTCAAGTTGATCGTAACCCATTGTTGTAAAGTCAAAGTAAACAAAGATTAATACAAGAGGAAACAAAGTGCTAAGCGACAAGACTTTGAGAAATTGAAATAAAGTAATTTCATGGTTCAGAGATATACCCACCGCAGTTTGACAACCCAGTGAGGTCTCCTCTTTGCAATTTGGGCATTCATTGGCAAAGACCCCGCCAGGGTGGAGTGTCCACATAGTATATACATTATCATCTTCTAATCCTAGCTCTATTCTCCTTTCTTTGGTACTACTTATGCCACACCATTCGAAGCTTTCCATACTCTAGCTCATTCATGGAGTAAAACAAGGTCTGTTTAGAGGGTTTGGTACCTAAGTTACCTTCTATTATTTTGATAAAAGCTCTCCCTTGTAGAGAAAATTTCCTCGTTGACTTGGGCAAAGTCCACTTGTACAGAGTATTTTCTAATGGAGGAAAGGGAAAACTTACATTGGATTCTACAAGAATCCACTTTTCTCTCCAGTCTACTTTATTAGGAATGGAATCAAAAACAGAGATTTTATTTCTACGAGGTTGAATGGAGAAGGTATTGTTAATCATCTTCAAAGAATTGAAAAAATAGTGGAGAATGTTCTCAGAAAACTCATATCCTAATCTCCTGCAAAGAACAAAGAGGCACATAAGGTACCTCACTGCATTACTGTGTACATGTGCTGGTTGTGCACCAATTGAAAAAAGGAAGTATGTGAAGTCTGGGTCCATTGGCAGCCTAAGTCCAGAATCAAAGTGAGATAGAGGGATAGGGATATGTTTGGTGGACATGGACAAGATAGAAGGATAAAGCCAAGTCCTATACTTCGTCTCATCTAAGTGAATGCCTATACGGAGTCTAACTAATTCACTAGGATCCATTTGATTGGGAAGCAGAGCAAAAATTGGACAAGGCTTAGGATTATCCTTCCTCTTTCCCCTCTTAGGCCTCTCTGAAGTATCTAAAGGTATAGTTCTTTTCAAGTCAGAAGTTCTCAGTCCTGTGGTAGTTACTCTGGAAGAGGACCTCGCAGCAATGACTACAGTCACATTAGGTACACCAGATTCAGCATCTGTTACTCTAGCGAGATTTGAAGTTGAAGTAGTTGTGGTCTCTAGAGTGAGTTTCTCAACTCCAACGATCTCTTCCTCTGCTACATTTTCCTCAGCAGCAATCTCCTCTTCTTCCTCAGCGGAGTCAATCATCTCTTCCCTAAACTCCTCACTCCCCAGACTCTCAGTCTCAAAAGATATTACAATCTCCTTATCTTTTATCATTCCGCTTGGGTTAATGGAAGTGCCCACTTTGGGCACTTAAGAGTCAGAGCCTTGGTTAAGAGTGGGTTCATTAGATGCATCCATATCGAAGTCTGAAATTACAATGGGAGACTTAATATTAACAATGGGTAAAATTTCAGTAAACCAAAAATTTTCTAAGTATAGGTGAATCCTCTCCGCTTCATCACAATTAATCATTGGGAAGCTTAATCATTGGGAAGCCTAATGGAAGGGTCTCAACATTGCCTATTTCCAATTTATTATCTTTAAGTTCAATAAAGTCAATTGTCCACTTCTCTCCTATTTGTTTAACCCTACTTTGGATATGCCTACAGACTTTCTAACAGTCTTTATGCAATTTGTACAAAATAAAGCCAGGAACACGCAATGCCATAACAGTTTTTCTGGTTATGAGTTTGAATCCCATTTTTCTTATGAAATAAACATATGCCGACAAACACAGACAGACAAAATGCAGAGCAGAAATGGCAGAAATAAGAACAATCCAACGTAAAACTTATACCCCTATGATAAAAATTATACCTCTGAAGTCCTTGAAGAATTTGGGAGTTTTCTAGGGTTTCTAAATGCAAGAAAAGCAGAGAAATAGAAAGCCTGAGATGAAAGAAAAGCAAAAAACTCTGGTTCTCGACTAGTAGAAAGTAAAAGAGAAGAAGAAGATAAAGATGGTTAAAGGTTTAAAAAGCCTAGAAGAATGGCATTACTGCAAGTAAGCGGAAAAGAAATAATTATTCTTTATTGGAACCGAGGAAGAGAGAGGAAATGATTTGATGGCAGCCATCTGTGCCATCAGACGCTTCAAAAAGACGTGCCCTTTCAAAATTGTGACCTAACAAATTAATATAACATGATCCCTTTGGATAGCTTAGAATGCGTTCTCCACAATTAAGAGGTGTTACTGACTTTTTAATTGTGAGGGGCCACTGAACGGCTAATACCTTGAATCTTCTAATCAGAAGTCTGTGGACTCCGGGAAACCAACTAGAGCAACTTCGCCCTAATGAGTATCAAGCTGTCGAAGTGAATCTCAGAAGATATGTCAATATATAAAATGCCCGAAGTCCAAATTGTATACCCCTAGACTTCGGGGGTTAGATCTTCCTCTCAAGTCAGACATACAAAATAATGAATAAAATATAAGTTCATTATTACATTTCTAACGACGAGTTGACTGAGCTGATAAATTATCAAGTGGGTTACATTAATTCACATTGAACTTATTTTGAAGTCCACTAGGGAGGACACTTGGCGAACATCCATCCAATAGATGGAATTAAGTTCTACCAGTTGTCAAGAATCTAAAGGAACATTATATATGATATTGTGCTTATAAAAAGGTCAAGATACACGTAGAAAATGGTATGTATATATATACAAAAAGTACATAGAAATCTACAATGCTCTGATGTATAGCATTTCTTCCCCCATTTTATCCTTTTCTAACTTGATCGTTGGAGGATCATCGGAAGAAAACCTCCTCCCTTAAGTTTGTCTTGCAGATTTGCAGAGTAATATGGAGTGATTCCTGTCTTCTTCTTCAAAACTCTCATTTTTCATTCTTTGGTGATCAACGATAAATTCCAAATTGCAGTTCTCTCAACAAATTTCTCGATCAGAGTGACACTTCATTGTTGATGGGAAAATTATCATCATGAAAATTTGTAAAAGCTTTTTAAACATTCCTTTTGTGTATTTGAAATGGTACATCCCCTTTAAACCGTCCGACAGTGCCATTGAATTTTCTTTTCAGTTTCCGTTCTCTTTTTCCCTTGATTAAAAATAAACAATAATTTATTCCTTCCTTCAAAAGCCTCTCTCCTGCTTAATTACCATTCATCCTCTTCCTTTCTACTATCGGTGAGATGATATAAAGGGGAAAATTGGCCAGTTTAGTCCTCTAACTATTTTTATTAATTAACATAAGTCCACAATTTTTTTTAACATGTTAAGTCCTACATTTTTTTACGAGCAGTCTATTAAGTCCTTCCGGCCAAAAATTTGAATTTTTCGGCCAAAATTCATCACGTGATGATTTTTTAAGGGAAAAATTGTCTTCTTAAGTATTATAAAGCTGTGAACTTAGACTAATTACAAAAATTGTCCTTTTTATACAAAAAAAAAAAAAAAATAGTTGTATAAAACCCTGCAGTTAGTTTAAATTCACAGCTTTATAATACTCAAGAGGACGATTTTGCCCTTAAAAAATCATCACGTGCCCAACACGTGATAAATTTTGGCCGAAAATTTCAAATTTTTGTGGAAGGACTTAATAGGCTGCTCGTAAAAAGATGTAGGACTTAACAGGTTAAAAAAAATTGTGGATTTATGTTAATTAATGAAAATAGTTAGAGGACTAAATCAGCTAATTTTCATATAAAGAAGAAAAGGGGTAAGTATATTAATGTTACTGTCGGCACATTAAAATTTTTTTCCCTCTCCATATGGACACATTAATTTGTACCACACAAAATGATAGACCCACACAAAATGATAGACTGAAAACAAATATAAAATTAATAAATTAATTATTGATATTATAATTCCTATCGTAATATAATTTTACTTTTATTAAAATATAAAATTGAAAATTTGAATATTATAATTATTGTTTAATTAATTTATAGTCAATTTAGTATTTATCAAATAATTATATTTTTTAAAAATAATTTTATTTATACGTATATATTATATGAAGTGTGAATAGAGTCATTCGCCCTTAAACTTTCATGAAATCTAGATTTTGTCCTTAATTAAATTTTTTCCTGGTTTTGATACTCAAACTTCCAAAGAAAAATATTAATCTTAGACCTTCCATTAAAAATAATTATTAAGTCCTAATGGTCAACTATTGACCGAGTCATACAGTAACTTTGAACGGTTAAATAAGTCAAATTTACCCGTTTTACCGGTCAAATTAAAAAGAAAAATTATTTCTTTTTAATTTTTTAATTTTTTCCCTTTCTCCCTCTATTTTTTCGCCAATATCTTCTCTTCTACCGTCTCTTCTTCGTCTAGATTTCATCGCGCAATTTCAATTTTTTCTCTTTTCTTCTTTCTAACCATGGTTTAGTATCCAAAGTCACTGATTCATATCGGTATCGATAACTTGGTCGCGTATCAAACGATACATAATTTTTTATATATTATATTATAAAAAATATTATTTTCTATAAATATAAAAAATAAAATTATAAATAATACAACAATTTTCATACAAGATAAATAATAAAAATTAAATTAAGTTTTAATATGAATAATTACAATAATATGTTACTATCTATAATTGCATATTATATTTATATAGATATAGATATATTATAATAAATATAATATAATATATAATCTATTTAATTTTTAAAAAAAAAATTCTTTAAATTTTGATAATCTTTTCTCAAACTTCTTTAATTCTTTTTTAAATATATAATTAATAGATTACACGTGTAAACTGTGTATTATATTTAAAAATAAAAATAGAAATGAAAATTTCAGCGATCCCTTTCTATGTTTCTGCTTTCTTTTTCTTCTTCTCTATTCTTTTTTTTTTTTTTTCTATTTCCTTTTCTTCTTCTTCTAACTTATC
The DNA here is from genome assembly GCA_035583425.1 of Marsdenia floribunda. Lineage (NCBI taxonomy): Eukaryota > Viridiplantae > Streptophyta > Magnoliopsida > Gentianales > Apocynaceae > Marsdenia > Marsdenia floribunda. The sequence goes on from JAXGGT010036175.1 coordinate 8,266, forward strand.
ACCGGAGTTGTCATGGCAATCTGCTCGGGCTTCTCGTTTTGGGAATTTCCCAGTAGTCCTATATAGTTTGCTAGCAGAGTGAACCCAGCATCCTTGTTACCTTTGAATTCGGTTAGATTGTATGTCACCATTTCAATTACAGATGGCAAATACTTGTGAATTTCATAGTCACTCGTCGATTGAATGACTTTGTATTTTTTGAAAAATTAGACTATTTCACCGATACTTTCCGGATACAATAGTGATATATATTTTTAGTTATTAGTGTGTCGTTATTGGAACGAAAGCCTACAATCCAAAGATGACTCAGCCGAGTCATCGTGGTATCGACTGGTACCATGTTCCTTCATTCCTCTCTTTCTTCCTCAGTTTCCTTCCCCTCTTCCACTATCACCTCCCCACCTTCTCCCTTCGCATTATTTTTTTTTCTCTTTCAAATCAAGAATAGCTATAGAAGAGTTACACTTGATAGTCCGACAGCAACAGCACCACATAAAATCTCAGCGTCTCCACAGCCACAACTATTCTTGAAGCTTTACCACCAACTCTAAACCTGAATTTTGGAATACCCAATTGAAAAACCTTCTTCCCTGTGATTGTATATTAATGCTACTGTCAACTCATTAATTTTTTTTCCCTCCATTTGGACACATTAATTTGTACCACACAAAATAATAGACTGAATACACAGGAGGAGATGTACCCACGACACGTACATCATCTCATCAGCAATCGGCGAGCCCTGTCGGCTCTCCAACCAGTCATATACACATGCTAAGGGATTGTACCATCTCTACTAAAGTGAGTTTTTGCCGAAAATAGGATAACTTTTAAAAATTACTGAATTTCTAAAATAGTGAGGTTTCCTTTAGTAAGGTAGACTCTTAATTTAAAAAAAAAAAATTAAAAACTAAGGATCTATTTTGCCAAAATAGATCCTTAGTTTTTAAATTTTTTTTTTTTTTAAATTATATTTCACTTATAAATTATAAATAATAAAATTTTAATTTTTTCATAAATAAATTTTAATTTATAAAAAATAAAGTATTTCATTCACATGTTTTTCAATATAAAACTTGAAGCTCCACCAAGTTTTTTCTTACAATAATTGCATTGAGCTTTATCCACTCCATCAACTTTTTAACTTCTGAAAATGTTGCCAAATAACACTCTTACGCCTCTTATTATTTGGTTGGCGAATATTCAGCTTGGAAAACGACTCGTGCACTGTTTCCTCAGGTGAATGTTTAGTGCATTTGGTATCTGCATGAGTATACTGGTGTTTCCTCTCGAGGGCTGGGTTTGGTTGGTGTTGGTGCAAGAATAAATTGGGTGTGTCTGGTAGGATAGATATTGGGTTGGGTAAGCCAAGAGTTTCAATTGGGCTAGAAGTATGTGGGTGAGTCATCAGATACGAAGTGGTTGGGCGGACGGTTATTTGGGATAAATTGGGCTGGGGTGAGGGTGGGCCAATGGGAATTTCCTCTATTATGGGTTCAGTGGGCCAGTTTGTTTGGTTGGTATGGATCTGTGTGTTTAAAAGGTTAGTGGTAGGGATAATTTGCAGAGGGGCACACTGGGAGAAAGGTTGAGTTGCCGTAGGTGGGTTTCGGGGGGTCAAGGGGGGGATGGCAGAAGGAATTTGAGTTGTGGGTGAGGTGGCGGGTTGGTGGTTAGGCAGCTGGTTTGTGACGTTAAGGATGGGTGTACGAATGCTGGCGGGTCTCTGGTAAAGATCAGGTGTCAAGGACGTTGGGGAGTGGGTTTGAGCTGAGGTAGGAAAAAAAGTACCTGTGTCCGTTGCATGGGTTGTCTTGTCACTGTAGGGAAAATTTTAATTGCTAGATAGAATCAAGTCAACGGTCAAATTTATTTTGGGGTTTTATATTGTGATCCTTAAGCATATCTTGAGTTTGGATATTATAATATGCTTATTTGAATTGTTGTAAAATTTTTTGAAAATAGTATTCGTCGTTAATAACTATCCTCTCAGTATCTTATTTTGTTTTTTGTAGAGGTTACTTGAAGGTCTGTCTACATCCCAATATGACATGTTTATCTTATTTCATTTATGTAATTTTCATAAATGTATTTTTTTTTTAACTTCATAAGCGAGATTAGAGAGAGAGTGGCAAGCATTACCTGAGGATCAACAGACTGAGGCAACAAAAGAAGTTATCTTTCACAATCTTTTTGGTGCAGAGTCGAGGGGTTGAGTTCGTGGTTATGGTAAGGGACCGACCACTACTTCACTTCAAATGTTTACGACAGTTGCAACTACTGCACAAATGAGAGAGGAGATAGAAAAGAAGTTGGTGGCAAGAATGCAAACTTTACAACAGTCGTTCATAACACGAATGGAGTCCATGGAGCGAATGAATAATGAAAGAATGGATATGTTCATTTGAGTGTGCGACACCGTGCGACATGCATATGATTCACGCATATCTGAGTTGCAGAGAAATGTAGATGATCTTATTAGCAAAGTAGTTCCTTCGGTACCTCCAACTATCATTGGTTCTCCAGCTTTCGATTCGAATTCCAGGCCACCTTCATTTTTGTAGGCTATGTTGTATGCATTTAAAATTTAACAATGCCATTTATTTCTAAGATTTGTATTTTATTATATTAACTATTTCATTATATTTTTGACATGAATTGTTGGGTATATTGATCATTTATATTGAATTCAAATGATATTTTCGTATTTAAATGCATTGGTTATTGTACGGGTAAAATTAAAATTTTAAAAATTCAAAAAAAAAGAGCAAAAATAATGGTCCATTTAATATATACGATAGTTTTAATAAATAAGATTTTTCAATATATACAATGGTCTTTTAATGGTCGTATATAGTAAAAATATATATGACGGTCCTAGAGCCGTCATATATAACAATAATATATATGTCGGTTCTAGAGCCGTCGTATATAGCAATAGCATATACGACGGTCCTACAGCCGTCGTATATAGTAGAAATATATACGATGGTCCCTTAGCCGTCGTATATAGTAAGAATATATACGACGATTCTATGGCCGTCGTAAATTAATAGTCGTATAAAGTAAATACGACAGTTGTTGAGCCATAGTATATTTTTAACGATCCTTACTTTTATGACGGATCAAAAACCGATGTTGAACACTCGTATATAGTATATAAGACGCCTCTTACACTATATACGACGGTTGTAGGGCCGTCATATATAGTCTTATTTTTAGTAGTGAAAGGTAACTAGAAGTCAATTGCTTTTCCTTGTAGATTTATCATGTTGATCTCAAACACATAGCATGGTTTAGCGTTGTTCCTTGGAGTATAATGGCTTTAGAGAGGTACTTTGCTGGTGTTTGGTTTGATTTGATGATCCAAAAAGGCATACGTATCACATTAACCACTACAGTAAATGAGGGCAAAAATGGTGGCCAGGAAGCCGCCGTTTATGGCTCCCTGGCAGTCGTTTTTACCTAAAACGGTGGTCTAATGGCGATTTTTCGGCCGTCGTTTAAAATTGCGTCGTTTCTGATAAACGGCGGTTACAAAACCGTCATTTTTTATCAAATACGACACTTGAAAATCACGGTTGGCCAAAACGCCGTAAAAAATGAAATTTAAAAAAAAAAAAATTAAAAATAGGCAAATACGGCGGCTGTACTGTGTACCGGAAACGACAGTTTTAACCATCGTATTTAAACGTAAATCGAGATAAAAAAATTAAAAAAAAAAAATTTCGGGACCATATACGGCGACTGGTGGCCGCCGTTTTAGGGTACCAGAAACGGCGATCTTCCAGCTGTCGTTTCTGATGCAATTTTTTAATTATATTTTAATTGAGCAGATACGACGGTTTATGGCCGTCGTTTTTGTAATTTTTTATTATTTTTTAATAAGAAATTATAATTATAATTATAATTAAATTAAATATTAAAATTTAATTATGAATAAAAAATGAGGGTCGTTATCCGTCATTTCTATCATAAATATGAATTTATTTTGTTATTTTAATTAAAATAATTTTGAATATCAATTAGAAAATAAAAGTAACATAAAAGTATATAATAATTCATTCAATAAAAATTATATAATAATTCTAAAATAAAAGAGTGAATGTCTACAATCCAAGATCAGGATTGGGATCGTGTGGATGTGTTGGCCGGGAAGTGGACCCAACTACCGGAGAATCAGCACTACCAGGGTTAAAGTGGGGAGCATTTTCTACGCGACTTAGCAGAAGATTAATTGTCGTCTGTAATTGTGAAATAATCATATTTTGTGTTCGATTGCATCATCAATCCGAGATTGAACTGTCGCATCAACCTCTGTCTGAACCCGAGTATCAAACTCCGTCCGAACCTGACCCTCAACCTCTGCCTGAACCCGAGCCTCAACCGCTGCCTGAAGTCGAGTATATAACTGCTCTTCATTCACAGAAGCTGGCGCTACCACTGGTTGTGCTCGAATAACAATAGGGGTCGGTCCCTTACCATGGCCTTGAACACGACCCCTAGTCTCCTGACCGAAATGACGACTAAAGATTGCATCTTTAGCCGCATCGGTGAGCTCCTCCTCTAACAATGACTGCCACTCAGCTCTAAAGTGGCCTACATATAAAAATTTAAATAAATAATTACAATATATCATAAACATAACAAAATATGCATGTAAAGATTATACTTA
>JAXGGT010036185.1:0-12938 GCA_035583425.1 Marsdenia floribunda
TTCTTGTTCATAAGTCTCCTATTTATAGGAGTTAATTGTCATCACCGGGATATTTTAGAGGGGGTTAGGTGAGAGTTTTTGACAGTTATTATGAGTGTTCTCCAAGTAATTAGTCAACTTGTAATTAAATATCAAAAGTTATTGACCAATGAAAAGTGTTCTTTGAGGAAGATATTGAAATGAAAAGGCTTTTTACTTTTTTAGCCTTAAAGGAAATAATATCTTTAATAAGAACACTTAAAATAATGGTGTTGAGCACACCATAAAGTATTTTTTTTAAACATATCAATTTGATATGAATTAATTAAATGATTAAACGTCAACTTTGATAACTGTATAAGGTTCACTTAGTGAAATGCCTGAAGGCATATTGAAATGGAAGTCATGAAATACCTCCCAAAGGCAAATTGTGTAATGCCTGAAGGCAAGGTGAACCAAAGCAACCCGAAACCCATTTGAATTCCCCTGAAATGCAGCTGAATTTTCAGCTTTTTGATAGCCTTCTCAATGGCTAAAAGGGTCCCAACGGCTAGTGCCATCGGGACTCCTTTGGCTTATGCCCGAAAGGGGTCTTGATGTGGCTTCTTCCCTCTTTTTTTTATTTTTTTTAATTCTTGAAATATAAATAGCTGACTTTGTGTTCCTTTTTTCATTTTCAAACTCTCCTCAACTTGAAAGCACTTTACAAGATATCAAAAGTAAGATCTCTTGGATCAAGTAGAACAAGTCTTCAAACAAGGTTTGCCGCCTCTCTCTTAAAAAAATATGGAAGGAAATAATCAAGGTATTTCTCATTCTCACTTCTTCTTTTCTTCTTTTTCAAATTATGGACTCAAGTAGTGTTGAACGGGATTATGAAAGTGAGGAAGAAACAAGTGTAGAAGAAACCATTATAGTTGATAGATCCTCTAGAGTTCTTCGATCTCAATTAAAAATGTTTCTTCTCAAGTAATGGGTTCATCAACCCAAGAAATATTTCTTGTAGATGGCTTTCCCATATTAAGGATGGGTGTCTTGCATGATAAATCTAGCATCCCATATGTAATTCGTTATAGCTTTGCAAATGAAAGTTTTGACTTTCTTTTCGTGAATGAGAATGAGATTTTGGAAGTGAACTATATAAGTCACCTTTAAATCTTAGAGCTTCAAACCCGAAGCTCTTGGATAGTGAAGAGCCTAATCGTCCAATGCACCTTGAAACATTTTCAAAGACCTTTTCTTTACCTTTGGTAAAAAGTGTTTATAACTTCCTTCCATGTTTCAAATTAAATTTGATCTTCCTTGTAATATCTTTTGTGAGACATAGAAGCCTTTTGTAATCAATGTTCTCTTTTTAGAACAACTTAATAGCAAATTTGTTTCCTTTTGGTAGAAAACAAAAAGCAAACTTACTACTAATAATAGTAAAGATCCATCGGGATCAACATGATAATGATTTTAATCATTAAAAGATATTTAATCAAAGTGGAAAGAATTTATTCATTAAGTATTTCAGTAAAAAAACTGAAAAATACATGAATTGCTCGTCAAATATCCCAAAGAATCGAGATTAATTGAAAAAATACAAAGGGAATCCAACAAGGGAATAATTTCCATTGGGATTGATATTAGAAGATCACTAAAATTTTGAACATCCCGTAAAGTCATTTGAAGTGACTTTACACTTGTACCCTCCTTAGGGATTCACTTAAGGGATTCACCTTAGGGATTCACTTTAGGGATTCACCTTAAGGATTTACCTTAGAGATTCACCTTAAGATTCATCTTAGGGATTCTCCTTAAGGACGAGTCAAGGAAAAAATCTTTTCAAATTGACTGCATTCCACATTCTTGCAATTGTCTCTTACTTTGCCTTCATAAAGCTTTTTAGCTTTTTAAAATATAGGCTTCCTGCCTAGAAAGAATTAAGCTATTTTAGCTATTTTTGTTTTTTTTTTTTGAGAGATGTTACTCTGAACATGTTCCTCATAAGACATAATATTGAAATCATATCAATATGTAGAGAATGTCATCATGTAGTATCCTTCGAAGTAGATCTTCGGGATAGTCCCTCCGGAAAGATTCCCTTTGGGATAACTCCTTCATGATTTTACCCTTCAGGATTTTACCATTCGGGATTATACCCTTCATGATCATCCTTCGGGATCATAATAGATCATTAAATAGGAGATCAGGAAATGTCAACAAGTCTTAATCGAGACAATCTTGTAGAACATTGAGCTTTAATAGCTTTCTTTGGAAGACATTCCAAGTGAAATTTGGAGAACTTTTTTGTTGATTCTAACAATCTTCTTGAGATACTATTTTATGCTACTCAATTTTGGAGTTTAGTATCCAAAGAGCAAAGGTTGAAATAAAGCTTCGAAATTAATTAAATCTTCAAGTTTAAACTGTCTGGGTAGAATTAAAGTGTTAATAGGGAATTTAAGAAGATTAATAAATCTTGAGTTAACATTCTTAATTGATCAAAATGATCAAATTAATCTTCATGAAATGATGAATCAAATTTTGAATGTTCATTGAAGTGTTAACTTTATCAAAGTATTAACTTCACTAGGTGCCCTTCACTGAGATCTTGTTCCCAATAGGTCCGAAAAGAATTTTGGCTAATAAAAGGATTTGGTAACTTTTGAGAATCATGATGATCAATATAGCCATCTTAGATTAGCTAATCAATTTTGATCATTTTTGGGATGTACCTTTATTGTAGGTTAAAACCCCATTAGCATGTTGTCCGAGTTAGTACCAAATTGGTAAAATCAAAGCATTTGATAAATAAGGCCAAATATTTGGCAAAGTGAAGGAATTTTATTAATGATTCATCAATTGATCCTTGTTCATGTCTTGAAAGGATCAAAATTTTATTTTTTTAAAAGAGAATGTTGATGACCCATCATAGTGAGGTATCGGGATAAAACATCCACCTGGAAAATGACTCCACGAAGAAGGAAACTAGAGAGGATCCTTTAGGAAGGTGGGTTGAGGCTAAAGCCTTTGGGAAAGATGGATCATTGTCATAGAATCTCATGGACAAATTCCATGTTCTTGCAATTGCTCATCCATTCATGTCTTTCATTACCTTTGAGGTAATAGAGGATAATGTTGGCTTCTATTTCACTTAGTGAAGTAGTCAGTTGCCAACATCAAGAATTCCCTATTTTGTAGCCTTCAAGAATGGTCACAAAAGATCAATTCCCCATTGGCAAAAAAGAATAGGGTTATAGAATAATCTAAAAATCATGGAAGGGTTATGACGGATATTAGCATGAATCTGGCATTTATGACAAGTTTTTACTAAATTGGTAACATTACTTTCCATAGTTGCCCAAGAATACCCTGTCCTCATAACCTTTCAAACAGGGCTAAGCATGCCAATGTGTAAACCACAAATTCCCTAAAGAAAATTGGGCATTTTGCCTCAAATAAATTCTAGGCATTTTGCCTTAAGAAAATTTGCTGGCATTTTTGCCTTTATAAAGCTTTTTAGCTTTGTGAATATAAGCTTCTTGCCTTTTTAAGCTTTGAAGCTAAATTAGGATCACTGGATAAAGTACCCGAATCAATATAAAGGTAAATAGGATCCATTCAAGTGAATGGTGGGTCCTTTGAACTCATGAAAATTGTATCCATATTAATAGATTGAACTGTCAAAGGATCAATTGAAATAGTGCCCGATTGGTGACCTTTTGTGTCATAAGATCCATTCACGTAGCCTACAAGGAGTTGAGAAAATATTTTGGTAACAAGGTTTTTGACCTTCCAATCTTTAATAACCATCAATCCGACGAGGCTTTTTAGCACTAACTTGGCTTCCCTTATGATCCTTAGCTATCGACCGATTAGAATAAAGATTCTAACATTCCTCAGGAGAAGGAATTTCATTTTTGTCAACAAGCTTTTTGGTAGGATCGGGAATGTACATTCTGGCAGAAATTCTGCAAGGATTTTAGCATTAATGGTTTTCCGTGGAAAGTACCCAAGGTGAGACTCTAAAAGCTCAATCGTCCATTCAAATAGCCTACTTGAAGCATTGGGCTTGTATTGGAGCATTTGTATGCACATGAAAGTAGGGCTAAAGCCTACAATATGTGATCATCATGGGGAGTATAGAGTTGTCTATGTTAGAATACTTCGATTCAAGATCTTGAAAAGATGTGACTCCTTGTTCAGCATAAAATGTAGATCATAAAGTGTAGATCGTATTGCTTTTTAATGGCTCTGCAATGATCTCCTAGTCACTTTCACAATTTGACATCTTAATGGTAGAAGAGTCAGATAATAAAATGGAGATATAAATTGCCAGATGAGAAACCATCATAAGAGAAATATCATAGAATAAGACAAAAAGGTAATCCACTAGTTAATATGATAAGAAGATCCCTGCATGAATAGTCTGATTCTGAGCCTTGAAAGATATATCCAGATAATAAATTGGCTTTGAAATCCTTCTTTGTTCAACACAAAGTATAGAACCAAGGATAATAGCTTGAATTATGAAGATTATAAATCTTACCCAAAATAGGATCTTATCCCAAAATAGATGATACTAGAATGAGATGAGAACGTGGGTACCATATTACCCTTTAGATAGTCTTTGAATCAATCTTTTGTTCATTAACCAAATATATATCATCAGATGGAAATCCATAACCAAGATAATACCATCCCCTAAATTTGAGGGGTATACCAACAGATAATAAACCATCTTGGAGAGATAACCGGAATATGAGATGAAGAATACTAGAATATATTCATATTATGAGTCGAAGAGATAATCCGTCCATCATCATGAAGAGAATATGCTTCTGTATGGATCTTCAGAATATATCAAAGCAACAACATGCTTTGTAAGAATAGAATACTTTAATTCTAAGATATTAGAATGAAGTGTGACCATAAGAACTGTATCATCTTCTAGATGAATTTCAATCAATCTTCTGTGTACTTTCACTCGAAAGATCATAAAATGATTTGCCAGATATTAATCACCGAATAAGAATCCACCATAAGAGAAATACTAGAATAAATGGTGAAGCCATGGGCCATCGGGTAGTAATCCACCATAATGGAGACATGTGAATGTAAAGTAGAGAGATAATCCGTTGAATGATGAATCATTCAAAAAGAAGAATACTAGAATATGAGTTCAAGAGATGATCCACTAGATGATAAGCAAATGATCAATCATGTTGTCAATTTGATCTTTGTCTTCTTTCAACATATACATGATATTTTCCTTCCAGAAGATATTTTGAAAGCTTAAAGATAACATCCATGAATAATTGAAGAACCTTGTGAGAGGGAAAATATCCTTGAGATATAAATATTTCCCGGTCATAAAATATCAAGGAGAACATAGTGTTCTTGGCATTTAGAAAGAATTCCTTCTTCAAAAGAAACATTCAACTATAGTCAAGTAATTAAATATCAACAAGAAGGATAACTTCTCAAATGCAAACAAGTAATATATGAATCAAATAATATGATCTCTATGCTCTCTTTTTTTTTTTTTTTTTTTTTAACAATTCAACGACAATAATTGAAAGAACGTCAAAAATTCATATAAAGAATTTCAAGAAGATGAATAATCTAAAAAATTTCAAGAAATTTCAAGAAGATGAAGAACTTATCGTTTTCATCTTGTGGGGACAATACGGAATTGTCAACGAAATTGGTGTTGAGACTCGTTGTGTCTTCATTCCGCTTATGCGGTGGGCGCCAATCTGATGCTGTTGAAAATTATATAAAACTATTCTCTATTAAAAGAGAAAGTTAAGAGAAAATGAAAGAGGAAAATGTAAGAAATTTGGGAGCTTAAAAGGACAAAAGTCCGAAAAAGGTAAAGGAAAAATTTCCAAAAGAGGAAACTAGGGTTTCCCGATGGAGATGGGAAGTTGCCCGAGGGAGAAGGCCTTTTCCCGAAAGGGAAGGGAGAGTTGGCCGAAGGCAAGGTTCTTTCCCGAAGGGAAAGAATAGAACAACCCGAAGGCCTTAAAAGTGTCCCAATGGGACTTTATTAAGTTCCCAAGTGAAGTTTTTAAGTGGTTTTTGGAGGAATGTGAAGTCTCTTATGTAAAAGTAAAGTAAACAAGAGAATTAAAAGGTCAATTCTCTTGATTAATCTCTCAAAAAGTGTTCAAAAGAACAAAGAAAGAGCCCTTTAATCAATTAATCCTTAAAGAGGATTAATTGAGAACAAGAAAACTCTAAGTAAAATAAGAGAGAGAATAAGAGAGAGTAATAGAGAGTAAATGAGGCTTAGTGAAAAGTTCATCCCCCGTTCTTGTTCATAAGTCTCCTATTTATAGGAGTTAATTGTCATCACCGGGATATTTTAGAGGGGGTTAGGTGAGAGTTTTTGACAGTTATTATGAGTGTTCTCCAAGTAATTAGTCAACTTGTAATTAAATATCAAAAGTTATTGACCAATGAAAAGTGTTCTTTGAGGAAGATATTGAAATGAAAAGGCTTTTTACTTTTTCAGCCTTGAAGGAAATAATATCTTTAATAAGAATACTTAAAATAATGGTGTTGAGCACACCATCAACTACGACACTAATTTTAAACTCTTCTTCGTCCCAATACGTGATATACATTTTTCTGGTCTAGCTCTTTTGAGCTATGGTGTGGCACAACCATTGTCTTGCCCACGTGAGTGATAGAAAGCTTTGAATCATTTGCAATTACAACGACTCACTTCCTTTTGTATTCTATCATGCTTGACAACTTCTCTTTATCTCTAATCATATGATCAACACAACCAAAGACCATTATCAAATCATTATTATAGTTAATAAATTTATCACTCACCGTGACAAGCACTTGTTCTTCCTTTGCTTCATCTTCATAGCTTGTGAGCACAGCACAAAAATCTTGAAAGTTCCACCCCTCTTCACTTTCTTGGAGGTGCCAAGATGTCGTTGTGTTTCCTTCTATCTTCTTGTAACTACGTACATTCTCAGGCATAGTGATCTCTATTACAATAGACAAAGCATTGATTATTCTTTAGTCGATATATCTTATCCTCCATATGTCTTTGATTGTGGTGATCTCCCCATTGATGCCAACCACTTCCTTGTTTTCCTTTAGTAGCAAATTTTGATCTCACAGACTTTAGGTTTCTACTCTCCTTATTGATGAATAGAGCTTTCTCTTCTTCTTTGACAAAGACTTTAGACATTTGCTTGTTTAGAGCCTCTTGAGTAGCTAATATATTTTGCAATTCAGTTAGGTTTGACTAATCCATGTTTAGTGTTCTTCCTACAACAATAAAACTGGGGATAGATTTATAAACTGAAGATGAAGATTTTAATTTTAGTAAACACAAAGAATGAAATGATCATAAAAATTAGAAAAGATAGGTATATGTTGTGTGTAAACGAATTATATATTTCTCAAAGTATTCGTGTAATCTAATATATATATATATGTATGCATGCACGCATGTGTGTGTGTGCAGAAGAGGAGAGGATAGTTTTAGAATATATGTCCAAATCATTGTTTTGTGAATCGGACTAGGTTGGCCAGTCGGACTGTTTTAATGGTAAAAATTGGTTGGTTGACTTTTGAATTGGCCGGTTGACTTTTTTTTTTTTTTTTTTTAAATTTTTTTAGAAAGGAAGAGTGGGTTTTCTTGGTTCAGGGGCATTATGATATGATTTACATTAATTACATTTAATTCTTCTTTATTTCACTTTTAATGCGATGAGATTTATTTTCTAAATATTTTCTATTGTAATATCAATTTATTATTTATTTATTTTTTTAAAAAATATATTTTACTATTGTGATTTTGTTAATTATATTTATTTTTAATTTAAAAAAATTTATAAAATATAAATATTTACTAAATAGTAAATAATAAATGTGTTATTTTTATATAATTTAAATATTTTTAAATATTTTATAAATGAAAATTGCATTAAATTATTAAAAAATATATTATTTATAGTAAATATTTTTTAATTTTTAATTTATAATGTCACCGATTCAATTATGATTGAATTGCAATTTATTTGCGGTTCAATTATTAAATTGTAAATCACTAATATTTCTAGTTCGATTTTCGGTCTAATTTTGAAAACATTGGTCCACATCATATTTCAGTACACACTATACTTCGTCTTTTTGTAGTAAGTCATTAATTAAATTTTGTTCCGTTTGTAAAGAGAGATGTGGTGTATGCATTAAATAACATACACACACACACACACACACACACACACATATATATATATATATATATATATATATTAGTGGATTGATCGGTTAATAAAAGGTTTTATTACATTTATGTTACATTCTAGAATGTTTTATTAGAATCATTCAACATTTTTTATTAATATTTTATATTGAATAAATTAGAGTACAAGTGAGTTGGCAAGAATTTCTTATAATTTAATTGAGATCGCAGGTTCAAAATCGCACTCACATATGTAGAGTTAGAGCTGTAATCAAAGCGAACCAAATCGAACATGGGATGTTTGAGCTTAGTTTGTTTAATTTTTGAACATGTCGAGTAGACTCGATTAGGCTCAATTAATGTTTTGAACTTAAAATTGTTCAAATTGGTTCTATTATTTGTTTGTATATGTTTGGGTTGGGTTTGTTTATCTTTCAAATTAGCTTGAATTCGAGTTCGAATTCAAATTATATTTAAAAATATAAAAATTATAAATTTAAATAATAAAATATTAATATATAATAATTTTTATATAATACATAAAAATTATAATTTGTTCGTGAACGTTTAATTATTTTTGTGAACATTGTTTGAGTACGCTCGAATAATATTCAAACTTAAAAAACTATTTGATTTTGTTTGTTTAATAAAAAATATGTTTTAATTAAATATAAATGAACTCGAACGAATATTGTTCACGAACTGTTTGACTTATTAATAGCTCTACACATATGTAGTTGTTTAAAACTTAGGGTTATATTTTACCTCCTAAGAGGAATCTAAGTGGTTGAAGCAAATATTAGTCTTCATTTTGATATGACTTAAAGGTATTATTCATAGTTGGGACTCATCTAAGATATTTTGTGCATTAAGAAAATATTTTTTACTCGATAATTGACCAAAAAAAAAAAAAAAAAAAAAAAAGAAAAAGCTATTGAAGGTATTTTAAAATTAAAAGTTTTTAAAATATTCTATTATTGTGTATAAAAATGACATTAAAAATAAATATTTAGACAATTAAAAATATTTTAATAGATTAAAAAAAAAGTCTAAAAAAGCTTTAATTTAAAAACTCCATTTCACTAATACATAAAATACGTCTTGAAACTATTTAGGCCGCTAGAATTGAGACATTTATTCAAATACTTCAAAAAAAAAAAAAAAAAAAACCATATATACGTTAATATATAGCCAATTGAAGTATTTTATTTGCCAAATCGGTGAATTAATGCAAAAATTAAAGGCCTTTTAATAAAAATTAATGTAATTAAAGATCAAATAAGTGAATTATCTTTTATAATTGTTAGAACATTACAAAATATGATAAAGAGGATAAATTCACACATAATAAAATCTTCCCATTTGTAAAATGATTGAATTTATGAAGGATTTGATCCATTCGTAATATACCTTTTTCTCTTTAATTACATATTCCTATTTATATAGTTTTATTTCCTAGAAAAAAATCACTGAATTTAGTCTTTTATATATTTAATATTGATAATTTCGAAATTTAATCATTTGTTTTAATTTTAATTTTAATTTTTATAGTTATTGCATATTTAATTTATAATTTCACTATTTGAGGTAAAATAGGAAGCAAAATCTCCTATTTGGTGATACATTAACGTTAAAGAATCAAGATTAGAGCAATGCATCCTAAATACAGGTTCTCAGAGTTAGGGCCGAGAATCACTAATTATAATCCGCTCAAATTATTTTTGTATGGATTAATTAATTTTTGTTTTCTTTGAGAACTCATTCGTCCAAATAAAAATTACTTAAAACTAAAAAAAAAAAAAAAAAAAAAAAAAAGAAGTTAAAAATAAAATATAAGGAGGAAAATTAGTTAGTTTAGTTCTCATATTATTATCTTTAATTTGGAAAAATAGGTTTCTAATTTTATTTTTTGAACAATTAGACCATGTTTTATTTTAATTGGAAAAATGAGTCTTCCAATAAAATTTTGATAATTTTTAGTCACTAAAATTCACATTTTAAGCACGTGTATGTCCCATTAAGGACTATTTTTGTCATTTATAATCCTGTCAACTAACTAATATTTTAATAAATCATCATTTCTTTCAAGAAAAAACTATTTCAAAACAAAAAAAATAATCAGTTAATGGAAGAAATTGAAAAATTGTAAGAAACAAGCATTTTATTAAGATGTGAATTGGTTAATGAGATTATAAATGACAAAAGTACCCTTCATGGGAATACAAATGCTTAACACGTGAATTTCGGTGGTTAAAACTTATCAAAATTTTGCTAGAAAGACCCCTTTGTCCAATTAAAAATAAAATAAGAATTTAATTATCCAAAAAATAAAAATAGGGACCAATTTGTCCAAATAATAATATTGAGACTAAAATGACTAATTTTGCAATATTAGTGTTAAAATATTTGGGGACCCCATTATGAAAAAAAATGCAAGGATTAATTTATCCAATTAAAAATAATTTAGGGATTAAAATGTAAGACAAATAAATGACTAAAGAATTCCAAAATTAAAAACGAAAGTCAAACTTTACCTACTCTCTTATTTCTCATCACTAAAATCTGCAAAAGAAAGGAAAATAGAGAAAAAAGAATGAGTCAGAAGTCTAGTGAATAAGTAGAATATTCATTTTCTTTGTTTCCAAAATATCCGAAAATCAATAAGTGAAAAGAATGATTTCAAAATAACTAATCAATTAATCAAAATAGACTTCCCAGCAAATTTAACAAATAGACACAAATATCACAAATTCAAATTTAAATTCTTTTAGGTAGGCTCATGCAAATTTAGGCATTGGTTGGTTTAATTGAATTCAGTTCTAGCTGTACTCCCGCTAAGATAGTTAGAACTTATATTAATGTAAAGCTTTTTCACCATGCTCTATGAGTTCAGAAATTTATCAAATAAGGAACATGTTCCCCGAACTAATTTCTAACAAGCTTGAACAAAAAACTTAATTTACTATAGGAAAGACTTAAATAAATTTAACAACTTACAAAAAAATTAAAATAAATAAATATTTAATAAAAGAAATAATAATAAATAATAATAAAGTAATCATTATTTTCATCAAAAAAAAAAAAAGTAAAAAAAAAAAGGAAACGAAATCTTATATATATACATAATAAAAAGAACATAATATATGTATATATATATATATAACAAATGTACCAATGTAAACAAAAACTAATAAAATAATAATAATAAGAAGAAGAAGAAGAACCTTGCGAAGAAGCCACAGATTTAATTTTTTTTTTTTTTTTAATTTTAAAGATTTAAGAAAACAATTCTTTCAAAACAAAACCCACTAATAAAATTAAATAAAAGAGAAATTTCATTACTTTGTCTAGAACAAAAAATATGAATTGAACAAAAACTCAAGAGATTTATTAAGAAATCGAATATTTTATTTACTCACTTCTGCAATTTCCAATCGAAATCTGAAATCCACTAATTCAATCACCAAATCCCAACCTAAATATTATAAGAATTGACTTAGGCTCTATCTAAAAATCTAAAATATCAAATCTAAGCCTAAATTGATTGAGGAATTCACTTACCTCGATAACGGTCATCGATTAGATTCTCTCCGATTATTCCCTCTGATTGGCTACCTCTTAAAACATATACATAGCGTAAGTTCTCACTGGAAGTCAATAACCTCGTATAATAAATTTTAACTATAATATATATATGTTGAATTAAAAGATAAATATCTATCATTTAAAAATTGTGACTTTCCTTATTTGTTCTTATTATAAGGGGTTGGGCATTACAATATCCAAAATAGAATCTAATTGATGATGGTCATGCTCATCCAAATTACCTTAATATACCATGAACAAATAAAAAATGTGATATTAGTTACGGATTTTCTTGTTAAAGGTAGAATCCATGCAGTCTACAAAGGGTGCACTCTAGTAGATAAATGCAACTCTAGTTTTGAGAATGTGTTAGTTCCAGTTTCCTTTCTTTTTTTAATTTTTAATTTTGTTTTATTTTCTTTTTGAAATGTTCTTAACCTTTATATGTTCAAAGATATCAAATAAATCTTGATATGTTTCCAATATTTTTTTATATTGTTAGCTTTAGCTTCGTATATATCAGTGACTTGTCTCACTAAGAATTGAGAGTCTTTAGGCAATTAGGTTTATACTTGTCCCACATTTTTCCTATAATTCTTCAAACAAATTGACTTTGGGGACTTTAATAATTGATACAACATGGATATATTTTCTCTTGATACTGTATAGAACTTGTTTAAGGACAACACTTTGTCGATAAATTATTGTAGTGATTTGTGGGACGTAGGAGTTCTTAAGTCCAAAATTTCCTATATCTTCTTGTGGTTTGCTCCTATGCTTCTTCGTGAACTTGGTTATGTTGGGTTGCTAAACTCTGTTAAAAGACTATGATACCAATTAATAGAGATATAAATGATGAGAAAAAGAGACAACACAATATTTAACTTGGAAAACCCTATTAGGGAAAAACCACGTGACCAACTCCGAATAATTTCATTATCTATAAAAGGCAAGTTGCACATCCCTAACTAACCTACACCCACAAGATCTATTAGGATCTACCAAAACAAAGTTATGACCCGATCTAGAGAGATTCACTCTCTATCTATTTATAGATAGATGACATCCTATAACTTTTGGACTTCTAATTACTATGGGACTGTAGATATAGTTATCTAATGACATCATTAACAATTTTATTACAATTAGAACTCTAAACATGTCATATCTT
>JAXGGT010036195.1:0-12934 GCA_035583425.1 Marsdenia floribunda
GGAAATTACTGAAAAGCTTTTACCACGTTCTTTGAGTCTATACGATAATTATAAATGTAAAATCGTGATGCTTCCTTATTACTATCTACATGCGATAGGTACTCTGCCTATAGTTATGCTTGATTACGTGACAAACTTATGTGATTCATTCTACTTGTTTTATGCTATTATTTTAATCATACAAAGCATACACACCATGTACATTATCCTGACTTCATGTATGCTTCCTATCCCAATCAAATGATGTGAATATCTCAATCGTTTACATCACTTCAAATTACATTTCAGATTTCAAACCAAACAAACATAGGGTGCATGTGGACAACGATTTTCTTTCCTCAAAACTCCAACTCAATTCACTTACAATTTTAAAATGGGACCACATATCTTTACAATGTTTGACCAAATACACTTAAAAATTTAACACGAATCTTCCTTTTCATTCAAATTTCAAAAACATAATTACATTTCTCTCGTCCAAGTTCAAAGTACCATCATCATCTAAAGCATTCATTCATCTATCATAGCAGCATGCTAGCCAAGGTGAAATAAAGGATTCATGAACATTTTTAGAATGTGAAATAGAATCAAGGGATACAATGAAGGAACAAGAAAATAGAAACAATTTATCATAATAAACAACAGAAGAAACAAGATAACTGCACTGACATTTATTTTTTTCAAAGAGCAATAGGAAGGCTATCACTTGAGACAAGATTAGATACTGAGGGGGATGGTGCACAACATGACTAAGGAGGAGCTACTCAACAAGAACAAACATTAACAGTTTGAGGCTTAGTGGGAGTAGTAACTAATGATGGAATAGTGTATGTCAACAAATCATCATCCCACACTGACTTATAAGTGTAAAGGTTGGATAGAAGGATGTATTTCTAGAAAAGAGACATCAATGGATACGAGACACCTGTCAAGATTGGAAGAATAACACCTATACCCCTTTCGTCAATGTAAGTAATATGCATTTCAAAGATTTAGGGTCTAATTTAGTAACATGAGCATGGACATCTCAAAACAAGCAAACACAACAAAAAGAAATAGATTCAAGGGGAACAATTTGGTAGAGAAGGGAGTACTATATGAAGTTCCACTTGAATGACAATAGAAGTTGTTCAGTTGATTAGGAAACAAGCAATTGAAAAGCATCAAATCAAAGGATTTTAGGAACATTCATTTGGAATAAAAGAGCTCCAATTGTTTCAAGGAGATGTACATTTTTCCTTTCTAAATCATTTTGAGAACATAGGAGGTTTGGTGAATAATGCCATTTTGAGTCAGCTAAGATTGGAAAATGACATTCAAATATTCTTTGGCATTATCAATAGGTACGTATGAACAAAAGTATTAAAATGAGATTTTTATTTTAGCGCAAAAATCAGAGAAATGAGAAAACGAATCAATGTCTTTTCATTAAATATAATCAAGTTATACGAGAATAGTCATCAACAAAAGTAACAAAGTACTTGAAATTAGCTTGAGACACAATGGGACAAGGACCCCAGAGATATGAATGTATTAATTCAAAAGAATTGACTATTTTATTGATTCTAGGATTTAAATTGTTCAATGGTGTTTAGCAAACTGACAAAACTCACAATCTAATGAAGATAAATTCTAATACCGCGGATACAACTTCTTAAGCAAAGATGAGAATGATGGTTCAACTAACCATGGACCTTAAACGGGGTCATAACACTAGAAACAAACAATATTCAAGATGTGAGTAGGATACAGAGTCTACCAAAATCATGTCCTTTACTAATAATTTCTTTCATCAAAAGATCTTGAAATAAGCAATAACTAGGAAGGCATGAAATACAATAATTAAGATCACGAGTAAGTTGTCAACAGAAATTAGATTAAAAGACGTCTAAGATAAACTTAAGACAGATAATAAGACTATAAATGAGGTAGGACTAATGGTGCAAAATCCTAAAACACAAGATGTTGATCCATCTACTAGAGTGACTTTAGAAAAGGAGGTGTGTGGTTGAAAAGAAGAAAAGATGGTGGTATTACTTGTCATGTGATATGTAGCACTAGAGTCAAATACTCATTTTGACGAGGAGGAAAGAAGAAGTGTTTGATTTACTGGAATCAGTGATAGTCTTGACAGAGGTAGGGGAAGACAATAATAACTCTTTAGTACTTAAAAGATATAGCAAATTTATACGCACAAATCAGAATAGACTTTTCAAAAGTAGCAATAGTAGATACAAGGTAGGCTAACTAGCACTTCTGTTTCTTAGTTTTGTAGTTTTATGCAACCATTCTTCATATGCACTACTTTGTGACAGTAATAACGTACAATTCTCTTGAATCTTGTCCACTATTGTCAAGATTGCAAGAATTTCCTTTATTATTATGTTGACTGAAAAAGGCTCAATTAACTTGAATAGATAGAGTGCTTTTGGTGAGAATTCTATTAAAGGTATTTTGCGGTGAAATAATTTTTTAACAACAAATGAGTTGAGACTTCACCAATTCAAATTCAGAGGGAAGGCCTGCTAGGAAGCTCATGAGGGTCATCTTTTCTCATTAGGCTTGCTCAACTTTTGACATCTAAACTAAAAGAGAATACTATATTAGGATCTTCATAAGTCCACTTAAAATCCATGAAATAACCAATAAGAAACTTGCTTGTCTTTTTGCACATGAAAAGGCTTTGCACACCTCATAAATTCAAGAAACATTGTCATTTCTATAACATAAAAATACCCAAACACTCCATTAGTTCATTAACAAATTCACAGTTGTTAAATCAATTGCATTGCCTCACTTCCAGTGGAGTTCATTATATTCAGAAAATGCCTAGCATCATCTTCCAACCATGCCTGCATGGCAATCTCTTCTTTAGGAGGTTCATCAGTCAAGTGATCCCATTATCAATGCTTTGCAAATATAACTGGATTGTCTTACTCCATTAAGAAAAGTTAGATCCATTCAATTTGTGTTCTTTTTACTTTAGACATCACAGAAATCACATCAATCAGAAATAACTACAGACTTGCTACCCTCCATCAAATGCAAAAATAATAACACAACATAAGGAGAACATAATTACCCACAAGATAACCAAAAAGGCAACTAATTTTTAGTTTACCCTAGAGAAACATAGGACAAAACTCGAAAAAAATTGACCCCTAACCCAAAAAATAATTGTGATCTCTCTGAACTCAACATTAAAACCAAAAAAAAAAAAAAAAAGGATTGAGGAGTGCAAGGTGACATGGATGCAGGTGGCCAAAAGGGTGTCAAGGTGAACCAAACACACCAACGCATAGAAGATGAGCTGAAACTTCTAACTATGCATGAGCTTCACACACAACTCTCCTAATCACTGAACTCAGGGTTCTAGCAAAACTAATGGAGGCATTCCTCTCTATCATTGCATTGGCGACAATTTGCATGGCAACCCAAAAGACTGGAAAAAATTCTTCCTATTCCAAACCTAAATTTCAAGGTAAAAATGAAACCCAAAGGCTTTGATACAATATAAATTCAAAGAAAATTCTAAAATTTTGTGTGTTTCATTATATTCTAGGAGTAGTTGGAACTTATGTACAAAAATACAAACTATTTAGTGAAATGTATCCCTAGAATCAAGCAATTAAATCTAATCAATCTCCAAATCAATCATACTTACATATTTACACATGACTAAATCTATAACAGAATAATTCCTCTTCTTGATTCACATTATCTAGTTATCACTATAAGGATTTATAATTTTGTAATACCATATTGAATCTATAAACATCAGTTTGTAATTTGGAACAATAGTTCATGGGCCAAGGTGAGTAATTAGAATTCTTAAGGGACTAGTATAAGTGGGACCAAAATTAAGTTGAAATCTGAAATAGAGCAAATTAAGTTGAATTCTTAAGGGACTAGGATAAGTAGAATATGTTTCCAAAAGCTCAATGAAGTTTCTTTATAAGGACCATCTTAAAAAGAAAAAATTAAAAAAAAAAAAAAAAAAAGAGAAAAATGTAAAAAATGTACGAAGGAGATCCAAAGGATACAATATCAAACAGCTGTTGATCTAAATATGGCTAGCATGAATGGATCAAAAGAGAAAAAAAAAAAAAAAAAAGGAACACCCTTGTTTTACAATCTACCAAAAATGCAGAATGCTTTTGCAATAAACTAACACTAGAAAACTCCAATAACAAACCCTCATATTCATATCTCCATAAATTTACATGATAAGAGAGTGCACACTTCAGTGGTTGAAAATTTTCAACCACTTTTCATTTAAATTGCAGAACATAGCAACAGCGTTTGATTTCACATATACATACACTTAAATTTGATCAAAGAAAATACTGAAGTATCAGAATGTCAAGGGATCATATCGAGTAACTAAAACAAACCTACACCAGAGCCTAGCTCAATAACAGAACATCCAGAAAACATGTCAGCATTCGTTGAAAGATAATCATTCAACAGCTCTGCTCCAGGCCATACCAGCTGTCCTGTCAAATCAAAATCAGCTGTCCTACAGATAGTCAGTATATAATTAGTAAATTCTAGAAGCAAAAAGAATGGTCCAAAATGTTCATTTGGTACTAGATCATGAAACAATATGCAGATAATTTAGAGAGAGAAAAAAAAACGAAAAAAAGAAAGGATCATGACTCACATTCTTTCAATATTTTTTTTATCAATTTACAGAGTAGTGAATTTCTTTCCCGGATTCTTTTTGGAAGGAAAGATGTTATTGAAAAAAGGTGAACACCCCACAAAGCCAAATTGTACTTAGGGAACCAGCAGAAGGCAAGTGCACTTGATTCATTTATTTAAGCTACAAGTCTATGTCATGCAAATTATCAATCTTGGTTCTCTGAACTTCATTAAGCCCCGTGATGTCAAAATTAAATAAAATCTAATTGCAAGGAGTTTCCAGAATCTCCAATTCAATGCAATCAAATCACTCCAGTCCACATACTATACTAGATTACACATTATGTTTATGAAACACTCTTTTATTCACATCTCATTATCTTCAGTGGAAAGAATATTCAAAATGCTACCTTCATTGGTAATGGTTTTATGTCATCCACTATTTCAGGAAGTTCAAGATATTTTTAATTCAATGACTCCTGGAGGATGATTAGATATATATTACTCTGAGAAGAAATTTGTATTGATCAACAGTAAATGAGTTAAGTTGTTGATGTTAATATTAACTACCAGAGGGAAGAACTAAAGGATAATAAGAAGTAACCCAAATAACAATATGCAGAACTCAAACTACTTATTATCCTAATTAATTCAATGATCCAGAAGAGAACTTCAATTAGATTGAAGCAATAATATAATATCCAAACAACATCCGAACTGTTGAAGAGATCAGCAAGTAGCTTTAAAAAGACTTGTATTTTGACAGAAGCCTCCATTTGATTACCGTTGAAATTGAAATTGTACCCCTAAATTTGCAAACTCTAGTCAAGTTAGCATCACCTCACTTTTTCTTTTTTTTTTTTTTGTATGGAGAACCATATAAATGCTTCTCCAATTCCCTCTCTTATAGACTCCCCTCATTAGTTAAGGGATCTTTCTGTAATGCCACACAACAAATAGTTTCTTCATCACCAAGAAACTTTTAATTCATGATCATCAACAAACTTTCAAAATAAATCCATCATTTAAGAATAGGTAGAGGAATCAATATTTCAAGCACATGAAGCACCTTCATCTAAAATTTGACTAGCCTAGTTACATCACTTTCAGCAGACAAAGTGTTCATTAAATTAAACATCTTTGCAGCATTCCAATTGTATCCACGATAAGAGGAGAAAAATATTTTTTAAGATTGTGCACCAATACGCATAAGGATCAACTACGGGCACGTTAGGAGTGCTTTTTCCCAATCTAGCTGTAGCCTAATCATGTCATACCTACAATCAGTTCTACCTATTGAATTAGACATGTCATCACACACTGAAATTAACTCCCTAAAATAATCTGCCACCAACTACTTTTGATGTTTACACTTATTCTTTTTTTTTTTTTTTTTTGGTTATTAATAGACATCCTGATGCAATTTCAGGAATTTTTTCATTTTCCCTCTTTATACTTCCCCTTTTTAGGATTCAACTCCTAGTTTGATTTTATAAAAGAATCAGCTCCAATAAATTTCTTTTAGCTTGCGTGTGTTTTTGACTATAAATAAGATTCAATTTTTCTCCTAATACTGTAATAAATCATTCTCAAGATGATCACTTAGCAAGCTCTTCAAGAAAGAAAGGGCCGAGGAGAAAAAAAAAAGGTCCCAAGTAAAGAAGTAAGTAAATTTTAGTTTATATTCAAGAATAGAAAAGGAACTCACTGGAAGCAGCTTGAAGGCAGTAGAGCTGAAGAACTTGAGATCCAAATTTAAATGTAGTAAGCTTGTAACTGTATACAATATGCAAAATGATAGAATGTGAATTTTATAATTGTTTCCATGAAAACGCATGCATAAGCTGCAAACACACACGCAGAGAGAGATTACTCGTCATTAACGAAGAAAGATTCATCCAAGCATACAAAATCATCTTCTTCTTTATTTTCCATTTGAATGAAGTGTATATGGGAAGCCTTGTTGGTAAAGCTCTAAAACTGTATTTTCCTTGCTGGGGCTTCTTCAGGGTACTTGGCACATGAGGTTTTTAACCTATTTGACCCAAGACTCCCCGTGAATCCAAGAAGATTTTATGCCCTTCGGGAATGTGTTTTTAAGAAAGATTCGCATGTTTCGTCCTAATCTATAGGAAAATTAGTGATTTTTATCCTTAATCTTTCCATTATTAGTGCCATTGATTTTCTTTTTTTTTTTGTTTTTTTTTTATTTTGTAAATCCCCAATATATAATATACATATGTATTTAATCCTTTGTTTTATAAAATTTGGCTAGTCCAAACAAATAATTTTATAAAGAAATAGACTAAATATACTAATTTATTATATATTAGAGATCTACTAAATAAATAATAATAATAATAAAAAAAAAACAAAAAGAACCAATGACACTAAATTTATGAACATTAAAAATCAAATTCACCTATTTTCCTAAACTATATATAGGTTTGGCAAAATTGATCCCTAAACATTACACTATTTTGTATTTTTTAGATCCCAAACTTTTTTTTAGTGCACGAGGTAATTTTTTGATACAATTTTTATATTAGAAAGTGAAAATAAATTTTTTAGAAAATAATTTCTTTATGAAAAGATAAAATTAAAAAATATCTAATATTTTCCCCCAAATTTATTATCTAATGTGTTTAGAATTTTACGTTCACAAATTTGTTAAATTTGGAAAAGAGTTTTACTGCAAAAAAAATGGGGAAGAAGGGTTTTGCTGCAAAAATTGGAGAGAAAAACCTAACTGCAAATTTTGTTATTCTCCGTAAGCATGAATTGCAACTATAGAAAAGAGGAAAAATGTGGTTTACAATAAGAGGAGATTTCCACAAAATTTTAATTATATGAAATATGAATTTTAAAATTAATTCCAAAATATGGTGGCACTAATAAGTAAAATATATTACAATTTTCCCAATAAAACCTATTTTGTTATTAAAAAAAGAAAAAAGCACGTCATTGAATAAAGAACTTTACATCTTTCTTAATAATCGCTCAAAAATCTCTTAGGAGAGTAATGCAAAAACCTAGTTCACAATACATTTTCAAATTCAATAGAATTGTTAACATATAATTTTAAACACCTTAATTAATAACCTTAGGGAGGGAATATTAGGCTTTTCAAATTTTACACTACTATAAAGAAATTCTTTTAAAAACTTATTATTATATATAAAAATATATAAAAGCACCAATTAGTGCACTATGAGGATCTAAATATTATGAATAATGTTTAAGGACCGAACTTGCCAAATGTAATAGTTTTGGGACTAAATATGCCAATGTTATGTAGTTTTAATATATCTATCTACTATATATAAGATTACAAGCTTTGTTTTTAGAATTTTTTTTTTTTTTTCAATAGCATTATTGTTAATTTTATGAATTGATTTAGTTTAATGTTCCTTTTAATTTTATCTTGCTTACAATTGTCTCTCCCGCTTCTATTTCTCACATTTTTATCTTTCTTATTTTATCGAGATAAACTTCATTTAATGATCTTCTTAATATTCTCTTAAAAAAAAAAATTACTGTTGTCTCTTCCCCTTCTATTTCTCTATCTTCATCTTCCTTATATTATCTAATGAACTTCTTTAATTTAATTGTCCTCTTCATTGTTCCTTTTCTCACATACTTCTCTTCTCCTTCTATTTCTCCATCTTCCAATTCTTTTTTTTTATTATTATTATTATTCATACATTTTGTTTTACTAATTTGTATACTTTGCTTCTTACTAATAAAACTTCTCTCCTTAGGATCATATGTATGTAAGCCATAAAATTTTAAAGAATATACTAATATCCAAGATTAAGATGAAAAATTACATATTATTCATTTAGGTATGTTGCTTTGAACCAAATTTATGTTCTCATGCGATGAGGCTTGTTGTTATTGATAGATGAGTCATAAAAAAAACAATTCGCGGTTCAGAGACTTAGTAAGAAGGAATAATCAAATTGAGTTTCATGGATTTATCTGGGAAAATTTATGGACCAATTACACTACAAAAAATGAGCTATTAAGACATTTTAAAATTACAAGTTTTAAAAGTTTTCTATTATTACGTATGTAAAAATGTCTTTAAAAATAAATATTTAGACAATTAAAAGTTTCTTCATAAATTAAAAAATGCCTAGAAAAATTTTAATTTAAAAATTTAATTTTATTCATACATGAAATTCGCCTTAAGGCTATTGAGGTGGCTAGAGTTGGGGCACTTATTTCTTTGTTAAGGCATTTATATCAAGTGCATCAAAATAAGAAATGTCCTAATATATACTCTATTAAGGAGCTTAAGAGTTTCCTAATAACCCATTTTTGTAATGCCAATAAGAGATTTTCATCTTTGAATCTTGTTGGAGTGGGGCAGTTCAAGACAAATTATACATAAATGATCGAATCTTCAAACACCCCAAAAATTTTATGAGGTGATCGAAAAGGGTCAAAGTAGTTAAATAGGAGTATCTCTATGAAAATATCCCTAGGTAAATATACCAAAGACGAAAAAGGTTTATTAGACACTATGGATGACTGGTTATGTAGGGACTATTTCGTTTTTGTAGGCTAATATGATCTATTGCTCTTTCCTTATGCGTATTTCGCTTTAGGGGGTTGGTTCATAGGTATAACCTTTGTAACTTTATGGTATACCCATGAATTAGCCAATTCCTATTGGGAATGTTGCAATTTTTTAACTGTCATAGTTTCTACTCCTACTAATAGTTTAGCGCACTCCTTTTTATTACTATGGGATCCCCAAGCACAAGGAGATTTTACTTCTTGGTGTCAATTAGCAGGTTTGTGGACTTTTTTATTTTTTATGTCATTTTCGCATTAATAGGTTTCATGTTACGTCAATTCAAGCTTGCCCGATTTGCGACCTTATAATGCAATTGCATTCTCTCGTCCAATTGTTGTTTTTATTTTTGTATTACTGATTTATCCACTAGGTCAATCTGGTTAGTTCCTTGCACCTAATTTTGGTGTAGCAGCTGTATTTTGATTCATCCTCTTTTTTCAAGGGTTTCATAATTAGAAATTGAACCCCTTTCATATGATGGGAGTTGTTGATGTATTGAGCGCTGCTTTGCTATGCGCTATTCATGGTGCTACCATAGAAAATACTTTATTTGAAGATAGCGACGATGCAAATACATTACATGTTTTTAACCCAACATAGGCTAAAGAAACTTATTCAATGGTCACTGCTAATTGATTTTGGACAGAAATCTTTGGGTTTGCTTTTTTCAATAAACGTTGATTACATTTCTTTATGTTATATGTACCAGTAACCGGTTTATGGATGAGCACTCTTGGAGTAGATGACCTGGCTGTGAATCTACTTGCCTATGACTTCGTTTCTTAGGAAATTCAAGCAGCGGAAGATCCAAAATTTGAGACTTTCTACACCAAAAATATTCTCTTAAATGAAGGTATTCGTGCTTGGATGGCAGCTCAAGATCAGCCTCATGAAAACCTTATATTCCTTTAGGAGGTTCTACCACGTGGAAATGCTCTTTAATGGAACTTTAGCTTTAGCTAGTCATGACCAAGAAACCATCAGTTTCGCTTGGCGGGCCAGAGATGCTCAACTTATCAACTTATTTGGTAAACTGCTAGGAGCTCATGTAGCCCATGCTCGATTAATCATATTCTGGGCCAAAGTAATGAACCTATTTGAAGTGGCTTATTTTGTACTAGAGAAACCGATGTATGAATAAGAGTTAATTTTACTTCCCAACCTAACTACTCTAGGTTGGAGGGTAGGTCCTGTAGGGGAAGTTATAGACACTTTTTCATACTTTACTTTCTTCAATAAGAATAATTAATAAGTATGAGTTGTCGAACATTAATTATAAGGGTATTAAGGAAAAAATAATAATAAATACACTGAGATTTCTAAATGTGACAAGTGAAAAATAAATATTTCAAATATGACAAGTAAAAAAAATAGAGAGTAGAAAGTAAGAGATTTTTCTTGATCGAAAATTTTAATGTTAAAAGAAAAAATTAAATTGGTTTTCATAACTACAGTTATATGACAACCTCAAATTAGATTTTTTTTTTTTTTTTTTTTTTTATCTAAAGATCGTCAACTATATAGAACTTTATGTCCAAGCCATAACCCATATGTAAATATTTTTAGGAAAATTAGTCGGGTAGTCCTAAAACTATTTTGAATTACTCATTTTGGTACTAAATCTTTAATTTTAACTTTTTAGGGCCCACTAGTAATTTTAAATTTGAGAAATGATCCCTTACAATTTCTTGGCCTTTTTATTAGTTTTTTTTTTTCTTTTTCCATATATATATAAGAAAAAATATATTTTACATTTAAATCCACCCAAATTCATTTTCATATTTATCTCTTTCACTAGTTTGTTTCCTTGGAAGATAAAGATTCTTTTGGATTACATATATATATATATTGCTAATTCTTTTAGGGAAATAAGTAATATTATCTACTTAATCAACTAAGAACATAAAAGTAGGAAAGCTCAACAAGCATCAATGAATAACTTTTATTTACCAGTAAAATTTCATGTTTAAAAAGTGAGATTTCTATTGAGTCTAACAAAATATAATAAAAAGGTGATTAACAATTCAAAGAAAACACACAACAGGAATTACCAAGGTTTTGTAGCTAATTAATCTCGTAAAAGAGAGAAAAACCTAGTAGGGAACTCTTAAAGGAAGAGAGAAATCAAAATCCCGCTATCCTTTTCTTCTTTTCCCTCTCAATCTTTTATAAGGGTCCATCAATTTCTTCCGTTGGATTATTTTAAAGAAATTTTTAAAGGGGATAATTTCAAATAATAATTAATATAGAAGGTATGAATTTAATTATTGTACATCACAAGGGTATACAATCTCTGGCAAAAATCTTGGCCTTAAGAAAGATAATTTTATCAAGGAAAATTTCCTATTTTAGACCTATAACTATTTTTGTTTTCCAAACTTGGTCCTAAATCTAAAAAAATGAAGAATTTGGTTTTATAGTTATTTTCATTTTCTGAACTTGATCCTAAATCTTAAAAAAGCAAGAATTTGGTTCTATAACTATTTTTAATTTTTTTAACTTGGTCCTTCTAACCAAATTTGTGAGACTTTTTAGTCTTTTAAGTAAAATGAAAAAGTAACGAGAAAAACACAGTACTCTACTTCTTGTCATAAAATGCCCTCATAAAATTAAGTATGTACTTTTTACGTGAATTAAACGATCAAAAAGTCTCACAAACTTGGTCGAAATGACCAAGTTAAGAAAACAAAAATAGTTATAGGACCAAGTTCTTGATTTTTTAAGATTGAGGACCAAGTTCAGGAAACGAAAATAGTTATAAGATCAAAATAGGAAATTTTCTTTGTATCAATGTATAATCTAGCAATGAAAGGAATACTACTTCAAAATAAATAAATAAATGATGCAAAAACCAGGCTAAAGGCAGAGTTTCAAACTCATCACTTGAGATTATCCAATTCTCATTCCATTTCTTATGGTAAAGCTAAGATGATGCAAGACATGATTTCACATGTTTTGACTTCCATTGACATTGGTGATGGGGAGGAAATGTATTAGTTTGTGTAGACTGAAAAATGAAATTTTTGTTAAGGAAGAGGTTGCAGGGAAATGGGTGGGTGAAAGAGATGGATATGGGTTTGAATGCGTATGAATAGGTTTACATAATGACATGTGAAATAGTAAATTTGCCTTCTTTCTTTTTCATTTTTTTTTTACCCCAAAAAAAAAAAAGCACTAATTGAATGACTACTTTAAAAATTATAAATTAATATTAGAATTTAAAAACTCTAAATTAAAAATTTAATACCAAAATGAATTATCTAAAATAATAATAAAATTAAATTAACTAATTTATTAGTATCATTATTGTTATTAACAATATATAAAAGAAATAACTTGGAGACTGTTATGAAATCGTACAACAAAATACTAAAAGTAATGAAAACGGTATAAGAATAGCAAGAGATATAGAGAGAAAGAGTATTTTATTAATGATCTTTTCGATTCCTTTGATACAAGATGTTTCGTATCTTTCGTATAGAATTCGTTATAAAAATGAAATGGTCTTCAGGACCCTATATTTATAGGAGGAGTTTAGGGGAGGGCTGCATCACCGATGACATCATCTTTATCGATCTCGAGGTAATTATTAATGATGACTCTTCGATATAATGGACATTCACAAACATCGAAGAAAAACTCTTCGAATTCATAACACTCCCCCTTGGATGTCCATAACATAAAGAATATGCCTCGTTAAAACCT
>JAXGGT010036204.1:0-12933 GCA_035583425.1 Marsdenia floribunda
CTCTTAGATCTTCCCAAGGTCGAATATCCCAAACATCATCCACGAGGATGAGGTACCTTCTGCCCTTCAAACTTTGAAACAACTTCCTATCTAACTCATCATCATTTTCATGACATGGAATGTTAAGTTGTTCTAAAATTTCAAGCAACAATCTCCTCCTGTCATGTACTTGACTAACAGTGCACCTTGCCTTAACATGGAAATGGTGGGTAACTGAAGAATGCACTGAATCAGCAAGTGTTGTCTTGCCTATTCCTCCCATACCCACAATTGATATAATACTTAGTTTTCCCGATCCATTTGTCAGCTTTTCTCTTTTACTCTTTGCCTCCTCTTCAAAGACCATAAGTTCAGTCGTGCTCTTTTCATCTGCCTGTCTCTGTTTTGAACTAATGACAGCATTCTGTTTTGGGAGATCAGATTCTTCTACTAAAACCTGAGCGGGAAAACAAGAAGACTTGTGCACCGAGGTTTCATCTGTCTTCTTGATTTCAATAGCTTTGATTTCTGTCTTGATTCTCTTAATATCTTCGATAACATTAAAAGACCCAACTTGCAACGGTAGAGTAGACAATCCTCGGCCAGAAATGAGTCAATGACATGTTCTGTCCGGTATGCAGTGTCAAGAAAAGAACTCCATCGACTTTGAAGCTCCTCAGGGTGGCTGGAATTCTTTCCAGTTTCAACGAAATATTCCCTTAGGGCCAGAAGCTCCTCTTTAACTATTTTGATGTTATGCTTTAGAGGGGCAACTAAATCATCCTTAGTACTTGAGAGCTCATTTAGACTCCATAACAGAGTATTAACGAAGCCCAGTCCATTAGTTCTTGGAAAGTCAGACCACAGTGGCCTTGGAACATAGGAGTCATAGATTTCTCTTATACCTGCTTTTGCAGCCATAAAATCTGCTACCAAAGAGGAAACTTTCTTACTCAGCTTCTTACCCATCTTCTCATTGTTCATGTCATTGTTGAGTGAATAAATAACACATCCGATATCAATTATCACAGGTTTTATGCACTCAAAGACAGAATTGGATATCTGTTTATTCTCAGAATGACCCTCCAAGGATTTATCTGCTGTAAAAAATGTGATGAGAAATTTCAGCTCCTCCTGCAAGGATAAAACTTGATCTTTGTCTTTACTAGCAGTATGACTGAGATTATTGTTGAAAAGCTTCAGTGCATCCTCTCTAAGAGAATCAAGAAATCCCAAAACGTATTCATTTAGCTCAGCAGAATCTGAAGTTGCTTTTGCTGATTTTGAAGCTTTTAGAGATTTGATATAGATGTCTCTGACATCTGGCAGTGCTGGACTAAACTTCTGTAGATCAGATGAAAGATGCATCTTTATTTCATTCACTGTCTGATAATTGCACATCTTTTCAACGTCACAGCAGAGATAGAGGAGAAACGATATTTTGCATACGAAGAACTCAGTATGAAATAGGAGATCCTTCCATTTCTGAGGTTCACCACAACTTTTGGATGTAAATCCAATAAAATTCCTCAGATATCTTAGACTCTTTTGAGCAGCTTCAAGTTCTTTCTTCATGGGATCAACCAGTTCATCATCGCATCTGAGCAGAACCTCAATATTCTGCAGGAGGGCCTTGAGATTTTCCATGAGGGCTTCATCATCATCACTACTAATGCCTTGATCACCAAAGCAAGAGATGAATCTTGAGGATTTAGAAAACAGGCCACCCATATTCACGGGCAGAGAAAAATTACCTTTTTTGGGTGAAATCTGGATATTTGAGTCTGAGAAAAGCCTTTGGAGTTCCTGGTCTGTGCTACTGGAACCAGAGCAGATACTAGTGAGGAGAACTCTCAACTCTCCATCTTCAGTATGCTTCTTGCCTTTGCACCTGAGAAAGACCTCCAGAAAGGCCTCTTTCAGTCTATGAACTTCGACTTCATCCTTTTGGGGGCATAACAAATCCAAATTGCTCTCATGATCTTCTGCAAACATGATATAAAAACTTCATCCAAATTTTTAGAAGAAAAGATCTTAATAATATCTTTAAAAAACTATACAATGCCTTGAACATGTGCAAAATAAAAAAAAATAAAAAAAAAAAGAGGTGGATTTATAAGAGATCATATTAGAAAGAGATATTTTACTGATTCCTCCCACGCCCACATTTACAGATGTGTTAATGCTATTAACTTTGGATTCCTGCGTAATCTGGCTTTGAAGATCTTCAAATTCCCTTCTTTTCTTCTTAATATCTTCAATGAGAAGAAAGAGACTAAAATTGGTGGCCAAGAAATCCAGGCACTTTTCATCAAAGATATATTTCATCTTGCTCCTGATATCATCTACATGTATTGTTTGAGGTTCTTCAGCCTCGAAGTGTTGCTTTGCAATCAGATTTCTGAAAGTTCCAATTAGGGACTGTATCTCTTCTTGAAATGCAGAAAATACATACTTATGAGGTCTGACGCTAAAGTAGCTTATGAAACTAGCTCTCTTCTCCGAAGTCTTCGTTAAGGAAAGTATTATGCCCTCTGCATCAGTATTTCGAAATTTTGTCTTCATCCACCATGGCTTTGGAATGTAGGGCTCATATGTTTTTTTGGCATTTTCCTTTGCAGTCTTCATAGTATCGTGCAGTGCAGCAACTGCTACCTTCAACTCGTTGGCTGCGTGGTTAATGGTTTGTTCATTGTTGTAGAGAGTGTAAATAAGGCAGCCCATATCAATGATGATGGCACTGATATGCTCTTGGAAATAATTGGAAGTATGAATAATATGATCAAGCTCATTTGGTTCGGGGCCAAACCGGACTGTGTATGAGTCTGATGGGTCATACTTAGACATTGCAAAAGAGATGGTGAGAATCTTGAGCTCCTTGTGCAGGGATAAGATATGATCTTTGCTACTAGCTATGGAACTGAGGTTCGTGTCTGAAAGCTCCAGAATACTGTCTCCGAGAGACTGAAGAAAGTCTAAATCAAAGTCATCCACAGCTGCATTTGAATCTCCTAGTGATGATTTTGAAGCTTCCAGAGCTTTGATGTAGACTTCTCTGGTCGCTGCTTGCTCAGGACTAAAGTTAAGTAACTCAGCTGAAAATTGCTTTTTCCAATCATTCACCATTGGATCATTGATATGAAGAGGGCACAGATAAAGTAGACAAGACATGTTTCGAACCATGAATTTAGCATGATTTACTAAATCTTTCAACTTCCGAAGTTGTTTACTGCTCCTTTTCGAAGTAAAACCTATAAAATTCCTCAAAAAGAGGAGGCTGTTACGAGTGGATTCAAGGTCCTTATTCAGAGGAGCAACCTCTTCAAATTCAGGCCGCAGCAGATTTCCAATATGCTTTATGAGGAGGTTGATATTTTTTGTGACGGTTTCGTGACTCGATCCACTGACGAATCTAAGCGATGAATCCGAAGAAATTAGATCATGAAGTTGTTCGATATCAGGATTCAGAAGCTCAAGCCTTTCTAGAGTATGAAGCACACCACCGGGTTTCATGTTCCTGCAGGGATACTTTTGGAAGATATTCACACCGAGTTCTGAAATATCCCGAAGTACAGCTCCAATCTTGTGAAAGAGATCACGGTCACGGGAACTCATGTAAACAATTTTGAGACAGCACAATTTCAGGGAAAGAATGTAAAAACGCGCCCAATCCATTGCCGGTGGCCTAACGTATAAACAATCCATTGCCGCTGCCCAGTCTGTCTGTCTGTGTCTCTCTGTGTTCTGTTTTGCTTGTTGAATTTTGGTCAAATTCATAACAATCTTCTTCCGGCGATGTTGCCAACACGATTTCAGGAAATCCATTGCCGCTGCCCTCTCTATCTCTCCGTGTTCTGTTTTGCTTCGATCAGTAGAGTTTTGATTCTTCTTTGTAGGTCTCCCACGTAGTTTTGAATTTTGGTCAAATTCGTAACAATCTTCTTCATGCGTTGTTGCGAGCTAGCATAGCATTAACAGAGACAGGGGACTTATTTATTTTATTTTTTATGGGAACGGATTTGGGAATTGGGAGTTTGAGATATTTTTAGATGTTTTTTAGATTTTTTTTAAAAGATTATGGATTGATGCTTGGATATAAATGGACGGTGCATATTCATTTTAACATTTAAATAATTTTAAAAAAAGAAAAAGAAAAAAATATATTATAAACTTAGTAGATTTTATTTTTAATCTTTCGATTATTGGTACAATTAATATCTATTTTTCTTTAAACTTATTAAATTTCCTGTTAATATGACAGTAATTGCAAAAGTTATAAGTTCACGTTAATAATCAATTTAAAGAAAAAATAAATGAAATGATCAATTTCACACTTTTAAAATTTTAGATACTAAAAAATATTTATTAAAAAGTATAACGAATTAATTTCACTAAATAGTAATAAATTTGCGACAATTTATACTAATTTACCAGAATATATTACCACATGACTTTTATGGCTACTATTTTTGTTTTGTTTTTTTTTAAAAAAAATTATGTGAATAATAATAAAAAGTAGATTTTATTAGAGGAAGAAAAAAAGTTATTTAAATAAATAAATAAATAATTTAGGTTGCGTTTGAATTAGCACTTATTTTGAATTTAAGTTGGGTCTTTTATTTGGACAACAACTGATATTTTTTTCTATCAATCAACTGGTAAAAAATAAAAAAACTATCAAAGGGCTCCACACTTCCCAAGCTCTTTCCTTCTTCTTTTTTCAAGAAGAGCCTCACATTTTCTAACCTCTCTTTTTCTTTTTCTTTCACGGGAGGGCCCCATACTTCCCATACTCTCTCTTTCTTCTTCTTTCAAGAAAATGCTTCAAATCCTCCTCTTTGTCTTCGTCACCATCCTTCCTTCTCTCTCCCTCTAAACCAATACCTAAATTAAAGTCTAGTATTGTTCAACGTAAAAATTGGTTGACTATTTCAAATATATACATGTACACAAACTGATTGACACAATTTTTCATATTCTCCAAAACATTGCATTTAGTGGACTAAATGATATTTTTGTTTTTTTTTTTTTTTTTTTTTTTTTGTGCTAAATATTTTGTACATTACTGAAGTGGGATTCAAAGTTTTCTTCTTTTTTTTTTTTTTTTGTGATTTTTCAACATTGATTAATTTGAAAATAGTCGTCTATACCTTAGACCTTCCCCCATTAATTATCATTTGACTATAACTTGTGTGTGACAATAGATGAAATGAATGAGATATGAATAGACAGAGATCATGATGACCTGCATTGAGAGAAGAAGTTAGTTGAATACTGTACGGGTCGACAAAACCTAGTATGAGCGCCTATTTTTTTTTTAGTCATGTAATGGGAAGAGTGTTTCAAAAAGTGTAAATGTAGGACAGGGTATCACAATAATTAATTGGGATATCCTTTCCATCTAGTAGGAGAGAACATGGATAGAAGTTCTTGTTTTTGTTGTATAACTATTTTGTTTTCTAAACTTGATTTTAAATCTTAAAAAATCAAGAATTTGATCTTACAACTATTTTCTTTTTCTGAACTTGGTCTTAAATCTTACATAATTAATAATTTTATCCTATAACTATTTTTGTTTTGTTAATTTTGTTCTTTCGACCAAATTTTTGAAAATTTTAAATCGTTTAAGTCACATGATATGGAAATTGTGGGAGACGAGAGAAAAGTCTTTGCTTAGTCAACTGGCAGCAAGGGATGTGGAAAGATTGCCATTAAACAAGCAAATAGAAATATTAGGTAGTTAAATCTAACTCTCTTTATAGCTTGAGCATTTAACTCCGATCCTCCATTTATCAACTTAAGCTTGACAATTTAATTTGATTTTATAGAAAATAGAAGAAAACCCATGTTTTTTTTTTTTACCTCATTTTAAACTTTTTTTCATCGGATTGAGGTGAGATTCC
The DNA here is from genome assembly GCA_035583425.1 of Marsdenia floribunda. Taxonomy (NCBI): domain Eukaryota; kingdom Viridiplantae; phylum Streptophyta; class Magnoliopsida; order Gentianales; family Apocynaceae; genus Marsdenia; species Marsdenia floribunda. Next base: position 5,883 of record JAXGGT010036204.1, read on the forward strand.
ATCATCAGCCATTGATTGATCACTACTAGTGTTTTCGGTCAGGAGATGCAAACCAGTCTGCACCAACATAATTTAATTGGATAAATATATAAAAGACTTAGACTTGGAAAGGAAAAAAGAAAAAAAAAGCTTACATTTACATTAAAATTCAATTCAGTAGGAACTGTCCAATCTTTCATGTCAAAAGCATTGGCATCAATGGTTGAGGTTGCCTTGGAACAGGTATCGTGTTTTTTGTTGAAGTCTGTGCAACAAAAAACAAAAAACGTGTTCCATCAAGTCTATGGAAAAACACAACATTGTAAGATTTAGACAAAGAAAGAAAAAAGGTACTGATTCTCTCTCTACGATGAGCACTGTAGTGACACCAGACAAGGACTCCACGGCTGAGGAATTCGACCAACTCCACAGGAGTGTTAAAAAACACAAACGGGATGATCTTGGCGATGGGGGGCCGAATGACTTGGTCCGCTCTGACGCGACCATGGACATAGAAATGGGATGGTCGGCCCCATCCTTTGCTGACGCGGTTCAAGGTAAATCAAAAAAATGGGCTCTTTATACTGGGGAGGATGAAGTTGATATCCTGGACGACTTGGGGATGGCAGAGGTCATTTCTGTGCAGGAGAATAGCAGTAACTCCACTACCTATCCCGCTGTGGACTTTCCTTGGGAGGAATACAAGGCTTTGTGGCAACCTTGGAGGTGAGCCCTCATCCTCAAAGTTTTGGGGAAATCTTTCAGCTTTAAAATGCTGGAGCCCAGGATTAAACGTCTCTGGCAGCTCGAGAGAGGATGTGAGCTGATTGACCTTGAGAAAGGCTTTATGGTTGCTCGTTTCTACTCCCTGGAGAATTATGCCAAGGTATTGGAAGGGGGTCCATGGACTATAATGGGACATTAACTTATGGTCTCCAAATGGAGACCAAATTTCACACCCTCAAAACAAGACATCTCCACTACCCTGGTGTGGGTCCGCTTTCCGGCATTACCGATCGAATTGTTTATTGAAAAAGCATTAATGAGGCTGGGCAATGCAGTGGGCAGGACTGTTAAAATTAACACTGCAAGCACAGATGTTGCTCGGGGGAAATATGTATGTGTGTGCGTGGTGCTCAATCTTAACAAGCCACTTGTTCCTAATGTTTTGGTGTTGGGAAAAACACACACTGTAGAATATGAAGGACTCTATAGGATATGCTTTCACTGTGGGCAATTTGGACACCGCATTGATAGTTGTCCTCAGATTGCACACCCACCCTCGAGTACGGGTGAGGCAACACAACAGCCAGTTGGCGCACCAGGTAACCCCCAAGGATCACCAACGAATCCGTTTGGACCTTGGATGCTACCCGCACATGTACGAAGAAGACAACAACAAGCCCAAAGTAGGATGGCCAAGAAGCGCATGCTATCTGAAGCAAATCGCATTTTGAATGCCAAGTTGGAACGCTGGTCTCGGGCGGGTAGGGTTGCTCCAGCTGGGGATCGGGTGGAGGAGATAGATCCGTACACTCCCTTGGATTGAGGCACACAAAAGCTGCCAGAAACGTCACCAGATCAATTGGCGCCTGTGCCAAGCAATCACGTGGGCGGGAAATCACGTTTTGCTGTGTTGGAGAATTTACAAGGTGCAGATGGACTGCGGACAGTTATTGAGACTCTGAAATCTAAAATCAGATAGATACCGAGTCCAGTGGGCCCAAGTGGGACCGCTCATGAGAAAGGAAGTAACACTAATGGGAAATTAAGCCAGGCCCGCACAAAGAAGCAGGTCTTGACGAAGGGTTCGGGGGCAGCTAGTAGGTCCCTACCGGGCCCTAAGAAAGATAAAGCCACCCAGGCCCATAGTCAAGGCTCCAGCAAACCGAGTCCACTGAAGGATATCCAGAATTTGCCCAAGCAGGCTAGCCCGGCCCCTCCCGTGCCAACATCTAAAGGTCAGCCCAACCCCTTGCCCCCTCCAGCATCAACCCAACAGCCCAGTTTGGAGAAAGCTGGAATGGGCCCAAATGAAAATAGCCATAAAATCAACAGGGCCACTACTAAGTCAGTAACACTGGAATGGATATTGACCCGAGTGCCTCAGGCCATGTCTCGCAAAAGCATTGCAAGGCGTTTGTCGGTCATGATGGTGACCCAGTTACTTCCAATGGGAAGTGTATACTCGGTGAGCTGCCACTAGAGGTACGAAGCCCTTCTCTTTAAAATGTTTCTTTATGGATAGTATTCTCGTTTGGAATTGTCGTGAGGCAGGTGCTAAGGGAACATTACTGCATGTGCAGGATTTAGTCAAGTCTCACAATCCAGCCATTATAGCACTTCTGGAAACTCGGGTGCCTAGTGCTAGAGCCAGCGCTATATTACAGAATACGTGTTATAATAAGATTTGGGTAGCTGAAGCAACCGGATATGCAGGGGGTATATGGCTCATTTGGGATGATCAACGGGTCGGAGTTGAAGCTGTTTCTACTCACGATCAAAAAATTACTGTGAGCATCCAAATAGTGAATCATCCTTAGTGGTTGTTATCTGTAGTATATGCTTCACCTAAGCTTGTATATTTCGGGAGGCTCTCTGGAGCTATCTAAAAGATATGGGCAGGACTATCGATATTCCATGGCTCATCATTGGAGATTTTAATTAGGTGACGGAAGCTTGTGAGAAACGAGGGGGTAGGCCCATAGATGGTGGAAGGGCTGCCAGGCTTGTGGACATGATAAATGAGTGCCGCCTGGTTGATCTTAGGTTTCAAGGCCCGAAGTTCACCTGGTCGAACAACCGAAAAGGTCTTGAGAATATTCGGGAACACATAGATCGAGCTTGGTGTAATACCCTTTGGCATCACCAATTTGAAACAGCTTGGGTCTCACATCTTCCTCGCACCCGGTCAGACCACCACCCTCTTCTTCTTTAGGGTATGGATGAAAAATGTCACCCCAAGTTTCAAGGATTTAGGTTCCTAGAGGCGTGGTTCCAACATCCAGATATCCCCAAGATTGTTGAGGATCTCTGGAGGAAGGCACCAGGTGACCTGTGGAACACAATGGAAAGTTTCAAGAGGGGACTCATGAACTGGAACAAACACACCTTCAAGAATATATTTGAGAGGAAAAGGCACTGCAAGAACCGGCTCCTTGGGGTATAACGTAGCCTGGCCAAGAGACACTCATCATCACTGGCAAAATTGGAAACCCGCTTGATAGGAGAGATGGAGGAAATTTTGGACCAAGAAGAAAGCTTCTGGAAGCAAAAAGCTCGATGTAATTGGTTTGCCCATGGCGAGAGAAATACTCATTACTTTCATGCAAGTGTGATTGACCGACGACGTTGGACTAAAATTTTACAACTTAAAACAGCCAATGGGGAGTGGTGTCTTGATGGAGAACAACTTCAACACATGGCTAGAGAATTTTATGTAAATGTCTACACCAAGGATCCGGGAGTACAATATCAGCCTGACAAGTGTAGCTTCCCTCACCTAGATCGAAGCAGCTTATGGTGGTTGAATAGGGCTGTGGCTTTGTTCAAAGTGAAGCTTGCAGTTGCTCAGCTCGGGGCTCATAAGGCCCTTGGTCCGGATGGTCTCCCTGCAGTATTTTTCCAGAAATATTGGTATTGGGTTGGGGATTCGGTGACCACATTTGTGCAAGAGGTGTTTCGAACCGGGGAACTTCTAGCTAATATGAACAAGGCTCTCATCTGCTTGCTCCTTAAACAGGATCACCCAGAATTCATGTCGCAGTTCCGGCCTATATGCTTAAGCAATGTCATTGTCAAACTCATCACCAAGGTGATTGCCAACCGCTTAAAACCATTGATGAAAGAACTAGTCGGGCAAGGGCAGGCCGGGTTTGTACCGGGGAGACTTACCATGGACAATATTGTGATTGTCCAAGAATTCATCCATACTATAAGGCGAAAGAAAGGTAAAAAAGGAGCAATGATTACAAAAATAGATCTCGAAAAAGCTTATGATCTCATTGATTGGGGTTTCTTAGAAGCGGTATTAAGGACAGTTGGATTTGATGATGCAATGGTGCGGGTCATCTTGGGCTGTATACAAGGGACTAATCTTTCGGTCATATGGTACGGCCAGCAATTGGAAACTTTCAAACCCCAACGTGGTCTATGCCAAGGAGACCCCCTCTCCCCTTACCTCTTTGTCCTATGCATGGAAGTGTTGAATCATGGCATCCAAACAGCTGTGGACCAAAAATAGTGGAAGCCCTGCAAGATCGCCTGCGAATGGACCTCACATTTCCCACCTCTTTTTTGCGGATGATCTACTTCTTTTTGGAGAGGCATCGGAGCAGCAAGCACGAATTATGGAGCATATACTGCAGCGATTTTGTTTGGAATCAGGTCAAAAGGTTAATCTGACCAAATCCAAGCTTTGGTTCTCTCCCAACGTTTCACAGAGCCTTAAGAGGGTCATTACCACCAATTTTGGAATACATTCCACACTCGATTTGGGTGTCTACCTTGGTATGCCACTGATCCATGATAGACTGAATAGCCAAAAGTTTCAGTATCTCATTGATAGGGTGAGCAGGAAACTTGGAGGTTGGAAGAGCAGATTTCTCTCTCGGGCAGCCAGACTTATTTTGATCCGTTCTGTCATTGTAGCGCTGCCCATGTATGTCATGAATCTCTGCCGGCTGCCCAGTAAGACAGTTGCCCAACTTGAAAAAGCCAACAGAAATTTCTTTTGGGGTGATACTGAGACTCAGTGATCTGTTCATCCGATTGCTTGGGCAACTGTTTGCACACCTAGACATCATGGGGAACTGGGGGTGCGATCACTGTCAGACCAAAATATTATCTTATTAGCCAAGTTAGCCTAGAGGTATTTGCAACATCCGGAAGCACTATGGGCACGGGTACTGAGCAGTAAATATGGGTCCCTTGAGGTGGAACCAGAATGGGCGGTCAAGAGACCTAGTTTTGTCATCTGGCAAGGACTTCAATGGGGTTATACCATCATCAGCCAAGGTTTGGAGGTAGATGAATCCACTGAAGGCACTCGGAAGCTACGTTGGAAACACTCTGCTCAAGGGGAATTTACCACAAAATCAGCATGTATGCACATTGTTGGAGTCTTCAACACGTCCCGCCCCTGATCTCCGGTGGACCAAGATTTGGAAAATGAGTAGTCCCCAACGGGGTCCTCTCCTCCTATGGCTCGTCTCTCATGATCGCCTGAAGACGAAGCAGATGTTATGGCAGCGTCATTGTTTGGATTCTCCATCCTGTGATCGTTGTCATCATGCAGATGAATCCTCTTTACATGCGGTAAGAGACTGCCCATGGGCTGCGCAGGTCTGGCAGCATCTGGTTCCCCTCCAGAAGCGGTGCTCTTTCTGGCACACTCAGAATGTTCAAACCTGGGTTCAGGAGAACCTGGAACCTCACCGCTCCTCTGATTTGGAACTGATGCATTGGAACCACCTATTTTGCCAAACTGTACACGAACTGTGGAAATGGAGGTATTATGTGATGTTCCAGCACATGCACACCCCTCCGGTGCTGCAGGTTGTAAAAAATATTTTAGTCACCACACTTCACATTGTCTCCAATATTGGTGGCAGAAATACTACCAGATGAGCTTGATGTACACATCTGTTTTGTGCTACTCACAAGAGTAGTGTTTGTACAGCCTTTGCTTCAGTTATAGATTAATATAACATCCCTCTTTTAGCAAAAAAAGTCTATGGAAAAACCCGACATCTACCCAATCTCATGTTTTTTCTTATTAAACTGGAAAATTGTTTTAATTTAATTTCATGAACCAAATCGATAGAAATTAACAGCACAATCACATATATATACTAGAAAACCTAACGCACACGATATATTATTTTTTTAAGAATATTAATATATTAAGTTATTTAAATAAAATTAATTTGAAATTTAAAAAATTAAAAATAAGATATAAAAATTCAATAGTTCAAATTTGTAAAAATATATAGATTTAATTAAAAAAATTTAAAAACTTATTTGTTTAACTGAAAATAATTTAAAAATTAAAATTTCTAATTTTTTTTATCTTTTTTTTTTAAATAAATTATTTAAATTTATATATGTACTTAAAATTAATAATTTTATTCAATAAATAAATCATAATAAAAAAAACTGTTGTTTCTTTCCATATCTGATCATTATATTAATTGAAGGTCCAACGTTCTCATGGTATGCCTCTACCCTTTTTTATTTTGCTAAAAATTAATTTCACTATTTAATTTTTGTAGCTGAATACTAAAAGAAATAATAAGTAAAAAAAAAAATGTGAAAGAGGAGAAGGGGGGTGGAAGAGAGAGAGAGAGAGAGATAAGGTGTGTTTGGATAAGCATTAAATTTAGTGCGTATCCAAATACATCCTAAACAGTTGGAAGGAAATAAGGGTGGGCAGCGTGGTTTTTGGACAACTTTAGAAGGGGAGAGGCAAATGGGCCCATACAGTGAAAAGGACGTGTGAAATAATTGAGAGGGCAATCACTTTGGTGGAGCAAGGGTCTGGGCTTTTTGGGCTTTCCTTTAATTTTGGCCTTCCTCCGCTACCTACAAAGGTAAAAGAGGTTTGGTGCTCCTCCGTACATTGTCTTGGGGGTCCACGTGGAGAGGCAAGCAGGGTGTGGCCCTGGCCACGTGGGGAACCCGGTGGTCCAGCTGGGACACTTGCCTCCTACTTCCGACACGTAATCACATAAAAATAATATATATATATATATATATATATATATTTGCCAGACTGTTGCTAAAGAGAGAGCATTGGACTTTCAAATTCAACTGTGATTTCTTCTTTGTAACAAATGAGAAATGAAAAACAAAGGCTGTAAGAGGGAGATATGATAAATTTCCATGATCATATTCTACTATTATAAACCCCGCTTTTTTTTTTTTTTCTTTTCTTTTTATATTAGGTAGATAATTATTCTGATTAATTCTATTATATTATTTATAATATTTTATTGTTATCCTAATTTATTAGGAGGAGGACAATTTAATTAATTAAGCTTATACATCATTTACCCAAAAAAAAAAAAAAAAA